>NW_004624835.1:3987004-4110161 GCF_000247695.1 Heterocephalus glaber | reverse complement strand
CTCCTCCTGCTCCTCCTCCTCCTGCTCCTCCTCCTGCTCCTCCTCCTCCTGCTCCTTCTCCTCCTCCTCCTGCTCCTCCTGCTCCCCCTCCCCCTCCCCCTCCTCCTCCCTGGCACCATTCAACTCCCGGGTCTTCCCCAAAGTCCACATGACCATGAGAGAGGAGCCTTTTGAATCCATCTAGGACATGGAGGCAGCCAGCATGGAGCTGGTGCACGAGAAAGAGGATGCTTCCAGGACCTTTGTGTGCATCGACTTGGAAAGAGAAAGGGGAAATCTGTCCGCACTTGAGGTTATATGAATTGAAGTTGTTTAAAATTATTAGTTTATTTTTATTGCATAGATTTAAACCCAGGAAGAAATATATCTTTGGAGCCATATGAATTGAAGTTGTTTAAAATAATCAGTTAATTTAGTATTTTTATTTTTTTGGTCTTTCAAGACAGGCTTGCTCTGTAGTTCAGGCTGGCCTTGACCTCATGGCAGTTTGTGGGACTGCATAACCTTTGTTCCTTTTCTCCAGCCCCATTGTGATTAAATGTGAGTTAATGGATAAAGATGCTTGTTAGTTTTGGGACACTAGATAAAAATCTGTAACAGACCTAAAGTCCCAAAGTAAACTACTCATCTCCTTGTTTGCCCGGAACTGATGTTCTGGACACCACAATCTATAGAACAAGCTGCAAATGTCTGCTGACCATCAATACGTGACAGTCGACCACTAACCTTGTCCTCTTTTCTTTAATTCTATATGTTAACTTCCCCCTCAGCCCCCTATAAAAACAGCCTCGGATTCTGAGCCAGTTGCCTGTCTAAGCTATTTTGCTTTGGGAGTGCCGTCTGGCCAGACTAATAAAGGTCTGTTTTACTTTCCAACTTGTCTGGTGTGTTCCTTCCCGGGTGTTCTTCGCTGCAGTCAGCTCCTCGGAGTGTTTGGTAAGGCCAACGGTCTTACAAGTTCTCCCACCTCAGCCTCCTGAGGCAGGGATTACATGTGCGCCCCACCATGCCCAGCCAGTTTATTTTTACAGGATAGATTTGGACTCAAGAAGAAATGTATCTGTGGAGCTAACAAGGACTGGTTATAAACCACAGAAAAGACTGCAGCTTGGGGGGGGGGTGAGTGTATGGTATGTGTGTGTGTGTGTGCACGTGCGCACACACACCTGCTGAATTGCACCTGTTGTTGGTGCTGGCAGTAGAACCCAGGGCCTCAACATGTGGGCAAGGGCTGCACCACTGAGCCACACGGCCACCCCAAACCTCAAATTTGAGCAGCCTAAAAAGGGAGGATAGTAAACTACTGCCTTTTCTTAGTTAAAACTTTCTTTAAATTTTTTTTAATTTGAGGCCTCCTATAGTAAATACCTTCTGATTAAAGTGGTGATCAAAATAGATTGCATAATAGGATGCATTTGACATTTGTATGTAAGATTTTTTCTTAAAATACCTGACTATGGGAATCATCCAGGTTCTGTAGAACACAGAATTCCAAGCCCAGCACACACACATGCTCACACCCCTCCACCTCAGCACTGGGGACTAAACCCAGGATTTCCTACTGAGCTACATCCCCATTCCTTTCTTTATTTTTTAAAATTTTGAGACAGGGCCTTAGTAAGTCACTAAGTTGCCCAGGCTAGACTCCAACTGGCCAACTTCCCACCTCAGCCTCCCAGAGTGCTGGGATCCAGGTCCATCTCTCTTCCACCTACTGGATTGTTTCTTCACCAAGAGGTGAGAACTTCAGGAAATGGGGTGTAACCTAGGATTGCACTAAAGGGTGTTACAACTACATCTGCTGGGAACCCAAAGGCAGAGTCGCCCAGAGCTGTTTCCCGTGGAATCTGAAGAATGTTTTGATTCTCCACGTGGTCCCAAGCGGGGCGGAGCCACCCTGGGGCACTGCAGGAGCGGGACGGGGCCAGGCCTCCAGAGGGGACCCTGCCTCCTCCCTGTCCTGAGCAGCCTGTCTTTCCCTCCCTCCCTTCTCTGCTTGCTTCCTTCCTTTTTTGTACTGAGAGTTGGATGAAACCAGCGCCTTTCACCTCCAGCCCTTTATTTATTCATTTGAGACAGAGTCTTGCTAAGTTACTAAATCGCCCATGCTGTACTTGAACTTTCCGATCCCTTTCCTCCTGCCTCAGCCTCCCAGAGCACTAGGATTACAAGCATGGGTGATGCTTTTCCAGATTCCCGCCTATCCTGACAGCCTGCACTGTAAGTAAATGCTTGCTGGCTTCTCCTCATCCCAGGAGAGGCCTACTAAGGCTGGCCTGCCTCACAAGCTCTCCTCCCAGAGCCCCAGGTGCCAGGGCTCTGCAGGGTCTCAGGATCTGCCTTCCTTTGCCAGTGTAGATTTCTGTCTGCACTGCCATCAGACTGAGAGTCTTTTTGAAGCAGAGGTTTCCAGTTTAAAGCCTAAGAGCCAATGTTTAAAATGTAACACTGCAACAATGAATGGAGTTACAATTGTATCTTGCTTGGTTGGATTTCTGCCAAAGCCATGAAAGATTAGAAAACTACTGTGCTAGCTGTCCTTAAAATGATAATAGAGGGCTGGGGATTTAACTCAGTGGTGCCATGCCTGTCTCACAAGCACAAGGTCCCAAGTTCGATCCTCAGTACCGGAGGGGGGGGGGGATGGTAATAGAGAATGGCAGAGAAAAGAGATCAGTTATAGCCTTATGAGTTAACATATTACTGACACAACCTGAAAGCCTGGACATTGTTGGTATTCTCCTCTGGCCTCAGGACGCCATATTCTGTGTTATTCTGTGCATTAGGGTACACGTGCTGCTGGAGTCCACGCACACAGGCACACGGCTCTCCTGTGATGGATGACAGATTGACTGATGGACCTATAAGTGCAGAACATGGCCATCAAGCACCTTGTAGAGGTTGGGACCCTAAAATCAGTGTTCTCTGAAAGGAACTGGGACTTGGAAAATTGGCCGGTCACACTTTGGGGACCAAGATTGTACAAGATAGGCCTGGTGTATTTTGTTGCCAAAAACCAAGAACAATGAAAATTTGTCAAAATTCTGTCAGGGCTATAGGAGCCAAATCTTTTGCCTAAATCATGATATTCTGATCACCAAAACAGAGCTAATGGCTACAAACAATCGAACAACTTGTGTTGCCAGAAAGCCACCGTTTATCACAATGTCATGAGAAAAAGTAAGGTCTCGAGAGAATCTTTGCTTTGATGTCACCTTAATTTCCCCACGTGCTGCTTTGGCCCTGCCAGACTCTGGGTAGAGGAGAGAAGGTACCACCCCAGCTCCAGAGAATCTAGGACAGTGTTACACGTGGACAAGGGGGTACAGGCTGGGTCAGGGATGCCTTCATAGCCAGATGGAAAAGGATGGAAAGACGCTTAAATAACAAGAGTCAGTCAAAGAAAACAAAATCCAGTAGGAGCTTGAGTTCTATGAGTAGGCAGAAAAAGGAGTTGGGCTCTAGGGGATGAACTAATGGTCAGCGTGGAGCTGGACTGAGTCAGCGCGGTTGGGCATGGAGGACCCAACTGAGGATGGCTGCCAACGGCCTGAAAGGAGAACCAGATGGGAAGACCGTGTGCTGTTGATTTCCTGGAGAAGCCTACCGCGGCTGGTTTTCCTGATGCGAATTTGGCTGTTCTCGTAGTCGTCAGAGGATCTCAGGTCCTCGCTGTCACCGGGAGGGCTGCTGTTCTCGTCAGAGACGCTCTGGTCTTCGCCTTGAGCATCGCTTCCTGGCTCCAGGGCAGATCCCTCAGCCTGGTGACACAGAGCCTCATCCCACAGGTACAGGCTTTCTAGTTTCCACCGCTGGCCTTGGGCCTTCCTGGTGCAGACCCTCGACACAGACTTGCATGAGACATCGGCATGGGCTCAAAGCCTGGAGCTGGACTTGTGCGGGACATTGCCTTGGGATCCTGTATTCTTCGGGTCTCTAGCGTGTGGACAGATCTCTTCCACTCCTCTGCATTTGAATTTTTAGGTGACTGCTATAAAACAATCCTATAAATTATGTGTTCCGTATTAAATCTATTCCCTTGCAAACCCTGACTACAGCACTCCCAGTCCCTTGCTGACCCAGTGCTCTCCCGGATGCATCCTCAGTTGCAGACAGGTGGCAGGGGCTCTCTGCCCTCTAGTGGTTCTCTCTGGTAATGACAGGAAATAGCTGCCACTTTTGTGCCCCTTTGGGGTGAAACCAGTTCCATTGAGTGGGTGCCAAGGACCACCTGACACCAGCCAGGACCTTTGACTGACTTGTGGGTTTTTGCTTAAATTCAGCTTGATGGAATGGACCTTCCCACAGCCGTGTGCACAAAGAACAATGCACTTGTGGTTGGGTGGGTGTCCAGGGCGTTGGAGATAGCCCTGCAGCGGGCAGGTACCACTCCTACCACAGAAAAGAGATGTACGATTCTAGTATAACTCTAAGACAAACCAAATATTGATGTGCAGTAATATCTCCTAATGGTGACAACTATACAGTGGTACCTTGGTTCATGAACTTATTTTTTTCTACAATTTTGGAAAAGATGGCTATGTTTGTGTTTGTGTGGGAAGGAATGCCGTGGTCGTATTTGTCAACTGATGCAGAGTTTGCAAACAAAAGCAAAATTTTGCCAAATGCTTCTGTTTGCAAACCAAACTGTTTGCAAACAAAAGCATTTGTGAACCAAGGTACCACTGTGCCTCCACTAACAATAAAAAGAATTCACCAGTAATAACATAGAGTTAACTACATAAAGATTAATAAAGCTCAATGGTTATACTAGTAAAGACAGAGGGGGTGGGGAATTGGAGAGTGAAAGAAATGTTTGAAAAGTTAAGCAATGGAGGACAGGAAAGAGAAACAAAGGACTGTTAGGAGTAAAAAGAATTTAATAGAATTAACAAAGGTATGAGAAAAGAACAAATAAGAAAAGAATATATATAAAAGAAAAAAATTAAGAGGAAAAAAGAAAGATAAAGAAAATTCCCTAACCACTCCCCAAAAAAACCTTGTGGAGAAGAAAGAGGAAAAAGGTGTGCTCAAGAAAGCAATTTTTCTGTGTATGTGAACAAGAGTTTTTTTCGCAGGCTCTACAGTTTTGGAATGCAATACTGGGTTTTCTCTGCCTAGCCTCCCATCCTCTGGGGTTGGGAGCTGCACCCGCTCCTGAAGTGGTGCCTGGTTGAATGCTGCCCAGCAATGGGGCAGGGGCTGCCCGGGGTTTCTCCTCCCGCTGTTGCCTGCTGTGTCAAGTCACTCTGCAGTGAAGCCCCTCGTTGCTTTGCAGTCTGTGGTAAAGGGGGCAGGGGGCTGGTCCTTTCCCACAGTGCATCTTTTAGCTGTGGTTTTCTGTTTCACTTTGGATAGTTTCTATTGCCATCTTCAAGTCCCATATCTTACCTCCTGCAACATCTGTTCTATTGACTCCATCCACTTTGCTCTTCTCAGAAATTGTAACTTTCATTTCCAAGCATCTGGATTGTGTTCTACACCACTTACTGCTCTAATTTAACCCATGTAACCTCTCCTCCATGCTCCGAGCCAGGCACAATTCTGTTTTCAGTCCTTATGCACTGATCCAAATACCTCCACCACGGCTGGCTCAGCCTTGACTGGCGTCTTCTCCTTCCCCACTGTGAGTCACACTTTCCTGCACATTCATGGGCAGGATGACCCGGAGCAGATGTTGGATGTGGTGCATGCAAGTTCCCTTGCTGGGTGATAAAAGTTTTGTATTCTTGAAAATGTTCTTAAGCTTTGTTTTGGGTCCTTCAGTTACCTAGAAACATTTATCCTTCAGGATACTGCTTTGTTAAGCAGGACCAAAGCAGCATTAGGTCCAGGGCCACCAGGGCAGGCTCTTCTTGATACTATTCCCACTGACTGGTTCCACAGCAGGGGCAGTTTTCTGGATGGCTGGGCAAGCAGGCACTTCTCTTGCACAAGGTTCAGTGACTGCTTCCTCTCATACCATCAGGTGGTTCCTTCCCTGGCCTGGGGTGGTTTTCACACGCATGTGTTCACCTCTGCAGACCCCTGCGTGGCGCACTCCCCTCCAGGGCTCTGCCCTGCAGACCGTGTCTTGGCCCTCCCTGGTCTCTTAGTTCTGACTTTTTAACTAGGGAGAATGCAGCCAACTCTGGGGTTTCCTCCTCCATTCTCTCACGACACAGAGTGGAGCCAGTGGGAGGCCCCATTCCAGCTGTTCCTCCGAGGGACGATGTCTTTTGTGGACTCGTGTCCAATGTCTAGGGGACCTTTTGGTTTTGACACTGTGTGAAGCTCTGAATATATTTTGCCTGTTCTTTCACTGTCTTAGCTGGGAGATTCCGTCTGACACTCACTAGTAGATGAAGCTGGGTGGCTATCTTCATAGGGAAACTGAGTCGTGTTTGGGAACTTCACTCATCTTCACAGTCCCCAAATCCTACTCATGATATTTTGTTGATTCATCTTGTTTTGTGTTGAGGGTGGGTTCTATGTGGGTTCTTTTGAAAGATTTTTCTGAGTACATGTTCACCATGCATAATGATCATATTCATCAAAGGAGTGTGCATGTAATATTCCCACTCCCTTTTTCCATTCACCTCCCCTCTTCTCAACACTTCTTCCCATCCCCATTTATGAAAGTTTTGTTTCCATTTCCCCCTTCCGTTCTTTTTAAAAATCCCTTCTCCCTTCCTTCTTCCCCCCTCCCTTGTGCCCTGTCCCATTTGAATAAGTTCTTCCTACTTCCCAATGTCAATCCTCCATCTTGCTTTTTATTTACCCTTTTGCTTTTTCACACAAGAGAAACAATGCTGAAAAGTTGGGTGTGTGATTTACTTCACTTAAAATTATGGTCTCAAGATTCATCCATTTGCCTAAAAGTGTCTCAAGTTTATCTGGCAAAGTATACTTCATTGTATATAAATACCACATTTTCTTTATCCACTCATTTATTGATGGGCATATGGGCTGTTCCCAGGATTTAGCTATTATAAATTGTGCTGCATAAACATGGGGTGTGCATATATCACCGTTGTATGATGTCTTTAATGCTTTTGGGAAGATACCTAGAAGGGGAATAACTGGGTCAAATGGAATTTCTAGTTGTAGTTTTTTGAGGAATTGCCATACTGATTTCTATAGTGGTTGTATCAATTTACACTCCCACCAATAGTGGAGGATTCCTTTTTCCCTACAGCCCCACCAGCATTTGTTATTGGTTGATTTCTTGATGATAGTCATTGTTTCTGGAGTGAGATGGAATCTCGGTATTTTAATTTGCATTTCTCAAATGACCAGTGATGCTGAACACTTTTTCATATATTTATTTGCTGTTTGTATTTCTTCATCTGAGAAGTGTCTGTTCATTTCAGAAGCCCAGATTCATCTTTTGAAATGCTTCTCAAACATACCCTTTCCAACTTGTGCTAACTACCTCTATCTGTGCTAAGATGCTTTACTGTTAATAACTTCTGAAAAGATCTCCCTGGCTTTAGTCTTCAAGCTTGCCTGAACATTATATCAGATCTAGATTTTCTTGTTACTGCTGTTTTCCCAAGAATTTAGAATCTGAAGTATATTTGTACTCAACAACTTTGCTAAATAAAA
This sequence comes from Heterocephalus glaber, assembly GCF_000247695.1. Next base: position 4,102,574 of record NW_004624835.1, on the reverse strand, counting down.
AAATTATAATTCTTTAACACAAATGTATTAGGCTCTTTCTTGGCTTAAAACATTTCTTTGCTCCCCTCTAAACACAGATGAAGTCAAAGCTGAAGCTGCTATTGGTGCTCCATATAATCCGCTATTACTCAGTCTACGTGAGCCCTGCCACACTCTAGAATATACAGTCCCTCTCTACACGTACATTATAGCTGTCACTACCTTTGAGTCTTCCCTCACATGTTCCTTCCACAAGGAGGGTCTTCTCCATTCTGCCTCATGGCCTTTCTGGTTCCTGTAAGAGGCATACTGTTCTCTGAGTTTCATAGTATCTCTTGCCTGTGTTTGAGGCTCACTCCCACTGTTTCCTATTTGTTTTCTCGGTGTGCACGTGCTTACATTTTGTCTTCCCAAATGGATCAGTGTCTTGATGAGACAGGAGCCATCTCTTACAATTCCTTATGTATACTGAGACACAGCAGGTACTCAACAGATATTTTTAAAATGAAGGCATAGATGATCTTGATTACATAGGCTAACAGAATCATGCACGATAAACTGATACCTCATTCATCACATGTTATTTTTGTTGCTCAAATTGAGAAAGGATACTTATGGTGAATATCACCTCATAATAAAGCCTTTTGGGTCTTAAATACCTAGCAGGTCAAGGTTCTGGAATTTATTTCCTCTGATTTTTATTTAGTAAATAAAAAACTGTGCCCCAGTTTCTACAGAATAATTAATTTAATGTAAGGGATGTCATAGCAAATGTATTTCCACAGAAGCCAAGGAAATCCTGCTATCACATAGCCAGTGAATATAAACTGGTATTTATTTATGCAAACATATTTAAAATTCTTTGAAGTCTTCAAAAGAATATTTATGCTGTCATGAACATATAAAATGGAAATATAAAGTGAATATCAAGATTTCATTTGTAGTTCATAAAAACTATTGAAGTAAAATTCCTTGCCACAAAACAGAAGAGCTGGCTAGCAGGAGAAGACATAAAAAACATCAGTTTCTACCTTGAAAAAAGCACGAAGTCTATTTTTTGAAAAGTATTTCAATGATAGGCATGCCTGTAAAAATGAAATTCTCTTGTCATAATGACATTTTGCCAACTAAATTTAGAACACATACCTCCCAACCCATACAGAACACTTTTTTTTTTTTACTAGAAAACAGGTAATTCACATTCTGATAAAGAGCCAAAGACAAGTGCTTTATTATGAGAACAGCCCAAGTAATGCTGCAGGGTGCACCTGTGAAAGTGCGCCAGGCTGCGTCCATGTCCTGGATGAACAGTAGGTTAAAAAGGGGCTACACAGCTTTGTTCTGCTTTTTTCAAACACCACCCTTTGCTAAGGCAAGAGTACACTTCATTTCAGAACAGAACTGTTACAGAAGAAAGCTACAGCACAGCACGGCACACGACATAGAGTTCACCTTGGGTTGGAAGCCACTTGGCCACGCAGGTCCCCTGTGCTCGGAGCGTCCCACGCAGGGCAGGAGGACAGCATTTATCACAGCCTTATTATTCTTTAAACTGATAACACCTGAATACACTATTTCTCAGAAGTGGGCAGATGGGGTCCATATGCTGATATTACAGTAATTACACATTAAATAACATTGCACAGTCAACCTCCAGGGCTAATTCAGTATAAAATAACAAGTATTAAAATGCACCTTTACTAGTGTCTTCACATAGCATGTGTCACTGATTATGAAAGAAAAGTTGGCAAATGCCCCATTACAAAGCTGCACGTTATAGGCATAACAAGGTGGAATAAATACAAGAAATCTGGCAAAATACTTAGAACAAATGGATTACATGGGAACAAACTGAACAACCACGTACGCTTAAATCCATGATAAACTGTCACCAATGGCGTGTTCTGCTCGCGAGTCCCTCAGTGTCACAGACACGCAGAGGTGGGGTGGACCAAGAGGGCGAGGGCCTGGGGCCAGTGTTCCCAGGGGTGGTAATTCCTGAGGTGGCATTCTCTCTTAACTGACCACTGACCAGCACTGGAGCGAGGCGTCTGTGCCGTGAACAGTCCCGTATTACTGTACATCTGCAGTGACTGCGGGCATCGGAGGCAGCCAGCCTAAGCCATGGTTACAACGAGTCACCGGATGAAGTATCGATGCTTTTCAATTCCGCTGCTGCGATTACTGGGTCAGAAAACTCTTCAAAGTTCAAAGGAAACTTGGTATAGGTTTTAATTTTTTTTCTCCAGTACTTCCTAGTTAGCTCAAGGCAAAGCTATTATTTATTTTCATGTACTTTGTGTAGAAACTCTAAGTGCCAACGCTGTAAACATTTTGTATCTCCTCAATGAAACCTTGTTTCATGACAAGGCTAAGAGCAAAGATAAGCAGGAATAATTCTGTGTATAATAAACAGATCTATTTATCCGCTTCTGGTTGAAATTTAAATATGATTTTAAATAATTTTTTAAAAGTCCATGCTACAGTTGTAAAGACAAGTTCTGTGCACTTTTAATCCTGGACAGTTTTCAAAGTTGTATGATGGAGGTAAGAATTGTAAAAACCCACCAGGACGTAAGTAACAGGGAAAAACATTTCAAGACAGAGCATCAAACATACATTATGTGCAGAAATCTAGACAACTATACAAGTTTTTAAGCAACCATATTTTATTATACAACTCTATGAACAGAAAATGAACAGAAATACACAATATACTTACCTGTACATGTGAACCTACTGTATAAGCTACAGATATTTATTACAGCTCATACGGATTTTAATTGTACAGCTGGTAACTATGTATAACCTTATTGCATCAGGGCAGGTTCTACAGCGGGAGGTTCACAGCAGACCATGCCACCACGGCCAGTACAGTCAGCACTGCCCCGCAGACAGGTGTGTCTTCCCTGATCCGTCAGCATGGACATCTTACAGTTTAAGCTCGTTTGCTATTTTGGATGCGATGTTCTTAAAGGCAATGGACGTCCCCGATATTCGCTTGAAGCGGACGCCATTGAGCGACAGGCGTGGCAGTTTGCACACCTCCATCTCCCACTGCACAAGGCTGTCCTGCCGCGCATCCCCGTGGACACAGAAGAGCAGGAACCTCTCCTTCTGTTCGTAATCGCAGTTATTTGCATCCAGCACTTTGCGGATCTCGCGCATCATGTCGTTGGGGTCCATGGAGCTCGTGGTCTTCATGCTCCATGTGAACCGCAGGGACCGGGGCTTGGAGTCTTTGCTATCTTCCTTGTCTCTTTCTCTTGGTTCCCCAGACACACTTCTGCAAGAAGAGGGTGAAGGGAAAGAAGGAAAGCAAAATTTCGCTCAGAGAAGAGATCAAACACACACAGAAACCTCATGGTCATAGCTCCAGGTCTAGCAAAGCTACGCAGCATGCAGTCCGCCTGACAGGTACCATGCCTCGAGGCCGCTGTGAAGGCAAGACCCAAAGCCATAGGCAGGGCTTCCAGCATCCTCAATAGCACTCGGAGAATTTAGCATATTTCCCTAAACACATTTGTTCGTGGAAAACAAATTTGCAGCCGCAAGTGACAATTTAACACTTTTCCCCTAAGATACACCACTAGTACCACACCGTCCTGCACATGCAGCCCCTGGCAGCCTGTGTACCTGTCTGGTCTGACATAGGCCAGGTTTAGTTACAACCCACTAGTGAGAAAAGGATCAGAACATTTTGATCTATCAACACCTACCATGACGTGTCTTAGCAAACAGAAAGGCTATTCCTTTACCAAGTACGCAACTCCAAATAAGGTTAGGAAAACACAAACTTCAAGTTCATTAGCTTAAATGTCATTAAAGACAGGGCAACACCAGAAACCCACCCCAACGCAATACTTTACGGTGCACACGCTGGCTGGTTGCTAATATCACCACTACGAAGTGCTGATGAACAGGGAGGCCCCTGTGCATGCGTGGGGACCCAGCCTCGGAGAAGGGGCGGGCCTCCTTACCTGGACGGGTCTGTTCTTCCACTGGCTTCGCCTTCACTCGGATCCCTCAAAACAAAGTGAAAGTTGAGATTTTTAATGACAGACGTGAAAATTATACCAAGAAAGCCCACCTCTAAAATGATTTTCACATTAACTTGTTGAGCAGACTTCTACCACAACAGCTTTATTGCCAGTTGGTCTAATACCATTTCACATGATTTCCATTGTGACCCTGTGTGCCTGCCATTGATTGGGCGTGTACTGGGGTTTGTCAGGAGGAGATACCAAGGGAAAGTTTAAGCTTTATTTTTACATGATAGTCCAATTCCCAGCCACGATGTTAATGTCATGATTTACCTTTTGGATTAGTTCAGTATTCTCTGAATTTAAAACTCATACTTACAAACAGCAAGATTAAACTTCACATTGTTATATATGATTTCAGTAGTTGCTCGACTGAGAAAATATATAAATTAACCTTGTAATTAGAAATAAAGCTCAAGGGCTGGGGATTTAGCTCAGTGGTTCCGCTGCTTGCCTTGCAAATGCAAGGACCCGAGTTCAATCCCCAGTACCAAAAAAAAAAAAAAAGAAAGAAAGCTCAACATGTAGGTATTTCTAACAATAAATATTAACTTTTAAATAAGCAACCAATGTATTTCAGAAGTTCTGCTGACAACCCATGCACAGCCTGTCAGAAAAGTTCAGTCTAAACCATAGATTCAGTCTTAAACACAAACACTGATCTTACCTGTGTATCCACCTGTGGAACGAAACCCAGAAAATGCTACCAGCTGTCCTCATGTTGAAGGTAACTGAAGTCCACCAACAGTTTAATCACTTTGTCATTTTTGAGAGTAATTAATTATCTAGCTAGGAGTATCGAGTTTACATTAATTTGAAACTAATAAGAAACAGCTTTTTTTTTGTAGCAGGGATGGAACTCAGGTCCTTGCGGTTGTGCAGCAGGCGGAAGAACCACTGAGCTAAATCCCCAGTCAAGACATGGCTTTTTGGCAGAGCCAAACACTTTTAAGTAGTGGGGAAAAACCACCAACTCGAACTCTTAGTTTAAAGCTGTCTTCCTGTTTTAAGCGTTCCAGAAAGAATGATAATTTTTTCTCTGTGGGCAGAGAGCTCTGGAAAGCATGAACGGCAGGCACAAAGCCCAGGGGCAGCGTCAAGACCGGAGGACACAACCAGGTGCCCAAGTGTCAGGTGAGGGGACAGCAGAGGAAGTGGGAGAAAAGGAAAGGGCAGCCAGACTCATGAAGGCCACCTCAAGGCCTCTGGACAGCACCCAAGCAAGAAGAACACGGGTGGTTTCTGCGTTTGCTTGTTTTTCGGCCCTGGGACTGAGCCCAGCACCTCACACACACTTGGGGGGCACTCGACTCAGCCCCACCCAGGGTGTACCCTGAGGAGGGACTTGCTCAGACTTCCCAGTACAAAAGTGCAGCCCGGGCAGCAGCAGCAGCAACATGGCGGACAAGTAGGTCCAGGAGTAGTTTCCGCTGCAAAGGCAGTGGTAGGGTGGTGGGAGCTGCTCAGGGCCGGAACTGCCGCAAGGGCGGAGCAAAGGGAGACGATGCGCTTCGGTAAGAGAGCACCCAGGACGAGGCCAAGGCTTTCCTCCTGAGCTGCAGGGACCGCGTCACCGCTTCCACAGGCCCAGAGGGCAGGGGACAGGGGTGGAAGGGCAGGAGGTGAAGTGCGACACATTCTGTTTGGGAGCAGCACAGGGCAGGCGAGGCTGCAGACCGGGGCCACAGACGCGCAACTGGAAGCTGTTACTGAGCAGATCATCCTAGTTTCTGCCTGGGGAGTTCGGCTGACTACTTAAGGCTATTTTTAAAGGCCAGCACTTTCTCAAGCTAAGCCAGCATTCAGCCAGTGAAGAAAAATAGGTTTTGCATTTACTGCTTACTTACGGGCGAGATGCAGCCCAAGACTGGGACCTGGGCATCCTGACATGCAGGGTCCAGGGCGAGGGGACTGAAAAGCACCAGCTGGAAAAACGGAGCTAAGAGAAGACAACAGCCCCGGGCCGAGTGTGCGAGTGTGGGCAGCGGGGTGACACAGCCCCCGGCGGACAGGCGGGGCCGGAGCAACCTCACAGGTGCCCGCGGCACCGGGCACGGTCCCCCGACTCAGGCGTGGAGCCTGTGACTGCCCTTCACCCACGACTCCCAGGCCGCCGGTGGCATCCCCGGCCCGGCCCTCCTGTCCGGGCACTCTTCCCCACCTTCCTCTTGGAGCTAATTCTCATCGAGAAGTAAAGAGAAGCATCTTCCATGAGGCACGATGCACAACCAGCAAGTAAGCATTACATGCCGTCTGCTTGCCTTCACTGGCTGAATGCTGGCTTAGCCTGAGAAAGTGCTGGCCTCTAAAACGGCCTTAAGTAGTCAGCCGAGCTCCCCAGGAGGAAACTAGGATGATCTGACCAGTGACCAGGTGACCAGGTGACTGAGCGGGGCCCGCGGACGGCCAGCAGCCCCCCACCCCCACCCCGACTTCCCGGCGGATGCCAGCTGAGCTTGCGAGGCCTCATGCTGCGCTCGGGACAAAAGTCTTTAACTGAGCCGGGTGGTTCTGGCCAAATGATCTCTGGGCAGATCTGCAAACAGCTCCAGCACAAGGCGGAGACTGGAGCGGCTGCTTCTCTTCCTGCCCACCCGAGACCCTAGGAGCTCTGACAGTGCTGACAGTTCACTCCCTCCAGCACACATGATGGCTTCCTACCCTACTGCAGGCCCAGCTCAACTGGCACGGAGGCCCGGAGCCCCACACCGAACAACTGGCCCCGGCCTGGTCAGCGGGCGGCTGCTGTTCAGCGCTGTCATTGCTTCTCCCAAGGCCGCCAAGCCCGAGGGCACGGGCGGCCCCCCCCCCCCCCCCCCGTCGCCTTCACGGCCTAGTCTGTGCCTCCTGTAGGCTCCATGGGCGCCAGAGCAGCCTGCCGGTCACCCGGTCAGGCCCTCGCCCACTGCGCTCTGCGCGGCAGCTGCGTGCTCAGCACAGGGGCACTCGGACGCCGGTGTTTGGGAGAGACGGACAGCTGTACTACTGGATTATATTAGAAACTTATCACATGCGTTTTTGTTCTATTTTTACTGTGTTTTATGTAAAAATTTTCTGAGGCTAAATAAACCTATGTGATTCTAGTATACAGAATTTTTATACAAAGAGGGAAAAAAAGTAGACTACATGTATTACTGGCAGGCAATTTAAAAATATTTTTAAGGTAAGAAACACTATTTGAAAGACTCGTGTAAACTCATGTTTAATTTCTTTTCTTAAGAGCAAGGCTTTTAAGTATGAGTTCACCTTTTGATTGAAGCACATGCTCTTTTTTACCTTAAATTCTTGCTCCTTCCACCCTATTTTACACAATTCTAAAATTCTCATTCTGTCCCTTTTTCTATTACGGAAAAAGTACGTATTTCTCAATTTTTCCTTCCCATTCCTGCAGAAGAGCAGCTCTCAGGAAACCGCTTTGGAAGAAATCACCGAAAGGTGGAAGGCCGCCGGACACTGACCTGCGCACGAACTTGGACGTGAGCTTGCTGATGAGCCCGGTGGACGTGCCCCGCCGCGCGTGCGCGAACGCCCCGGGCTCGTGGGCCGGCGACGCGGGCGGCCCGTTGTGGGCGGCGCTGCGGCGCTCTCGGAGCTGCTCCCCGTGGAAGGTGCTGCGGCTGGAGCTGCCTCGGGGGAAGCGCGTGCGGTCTGGGGTGCTGGCGCTGATGCTGTGCGCAGACGGGGAGGCGGCGGGAGCTCTCGGGGCGGCCCTGCGGGCACAGGGGCGTGGGTCAGAACACACGACGCGCAAGACGCACCGCCCCGCGGAGGGGCTGGGGTTCAGTGCGAAACTGAACACGCGGTACAACAACTGGGGCCCGAAGACTGAGAAATTACTGGGACAGACACGAGGTCAAATGCTGGTCAGGATGGGACACACAGCCACCGTGCTGTGTGGATCTGTGTTTTACTGCAGGTTGCGTGCATTCTTTCACGCTGCCTCCATAATCGGAAAGTGTAAAATCCCAAATGCTCTAAATACAGCACTTTTTCAGTGCCGGATAGGACATCACAAATGGAAAATTCCAAACCTCCTGGACAAGTCACACTCAAAAGAACTCTAAGCTGAGTGTATAGGGCTGGCGGTAGGTGTAAGGTATACACCAAATACATATTCGCATTAATACATTTCACCTTTAGACCTGGTGCCCAAACCCAAGATATCTCATTATGCAAATATTTCAAAATCTGCAAAAGTTCAAAATCCAAAATGCATCTGATCCCAACATTTTCAGATAAGGGTTACTCAGTCTGCATTCTCTTATCCTGCTTAGGAATGTGAACGTGAATGTTGCTGTTCATCAAAAAGTATTTGAATCAAATCTCCTCCCACTTCCAATTTTAGGCCTCAGTGATACCACAAGGCTACACGGCACTAAGAATATGGCTAACAAAAATCTACTTATAAAAAGGTTAAAATGTTCTGAAATTTGAGAACTTCATAGAACAGCGACAGATATTCTTACACCTGCACAAAATCTTGGCGCTCAACCGTGTCATCGCTTCTGAGGGTTACGGAGGAGCCAGGTCTCAGGGCCTGCTGTGTTGTATGTTTCATTAGCAGAAAATTTCAGTTTACTTAAATGATAAATTAGCCAGTAACATTTTGCTTGAAGGACAGATTTGGAATTGTATTTTGCCATTGGATTCTTGCTGCTGTGTGCTGTGTGTTCAAACAGCACGGCAGTCTCTAAAACAACAGAGAAAACGGCTGGAGGAGGACGTTACCCGGGACGGTACGCTTCGGAGCCGTCTTTGATGGTTGGCAGCGTGACCTTGATAGGGTGTCCAGACGCTGACATGGACTTCTGGTGCCGCGGCCGGGCGGAGGGGACAGCAGAGGCCCCAGCGGAGCCCGCAGAGGAAATGCTACTCACAGACATCTCTGTGAGGCTTCATGGAGGCAGGTGAGGAGACACGGAAATGGAAGACAAGAGGCAAAGCAGAGAAAGCGCAGCTTACTAAAGGTGAAGAAATAGATTTTAAAATCTAAATTGACCAACATTTTTCAAGACTGAAACACTTCAAGGAACCTAACGAACATCAGTGGCACAGTTGGTGACTAATGAGACAATATTTGTAATAAAAGTATACAGGGAGCCAGGTGCAGCAGCACATGCCTGTAATCCCAGCTCCTTGGAGGCTCAGGCAGGGGGAGCCCAAGCTTGGGCAATTTAGTGAGACTTTGTCTTTAAATTGTACAAAGCTGGGGGTGGAGCTCAGTGGTAGAGCACTTGCCTAGCATGTCCAAGGCCTTGGATCCAATCTGTAGTACAAAAAGAAAAAGTGTACAGGGAAGATTTATCCCTATCTTCCACTCAGAAGATCTTACACACACTTGCTTGGTATTTCCGTGAGTCTAGAAAAGCAGAAATCGCTTCTGTGCATGTGTGATGTGTTTCTGTGCTGCATGTCCTAGATTATTCATCCGAATCCATCACCATCTCTGGGAACCTGGAAACACGGAGCCCTAGCTTGACTGCTCAGGCACTCAGTACAGGCAGAACTGCTGAGTCTGCCCGGAGTCAGTGTCTGGCTTCTGGCCTGAGGGATTTCCTGGCCAAAGAAGACACTCTGATCTTGGGCGCCTCACCGCACTGCTTCCTCTCAGCAACTCCAGCTGAGAAGGAAGACAGGTGAGATAGTCTAAGAAGTTTATCAGGATAGAGTCCAACCCGGATGTGAAGTTACATTTCTTGAAATAATAAAAATAATATGATTTATCATTATTTAAAATAAAACACTTGAAGATTTCATGGTTCTGACGGACCAGAAAGGATGGCCAATGAAAAGAAGCCACTGAGAAGCACGTGACGCAAGTCAGGAGGAGCAGGGCGGGTCGCAGACCGGCTGAGTTACAGGAAGGCTCTCCTCCCACATCCTATCAGAAATGCACCCGGTTAGGAGATTCACCTCCTGCTTCCCCGTGTCCTCCCACCCTCCATCCCGCTACGGTCTCAGTACTGGGTGCAGTGCCCTACCTATCTACAGGCCGCTCAGCAGGGCACGGAGCGCATCCCGCTCTGCCGCTGGCATGCAACACCCACCTGCTGTCTTTTCCGTTCTGCAGCGCCGCGTAGCGGTCTGTTGTTCTCTCGCAGACGTACGTGTTCCTCCTTGCCATGCTGCCTCCAGGATACACATTGTTCTTTAAGAAAAAGAGCAATTTTAAAATTCTAACTACATGCGTGGAAAGCCGACACGTGTTAGAGCTGTTCTGCTCGTGTAACTGGTTAGAATCTTGCATAAACGCGGCGGATCCTCACCCTTCTCCCTCGGTCTCCTCCTTCCTCCCCTCTTTTCTTCTACCATTTAGATTTGAGGACTGAAAACCACGGGACAGAAAACAGACTCGTCAGTCTTAGTTCACAACCCTGCAGCAGTCGCCAGCGCTCGTCTGGAAGCAACGAGGAAGCAGGGTCTCCCCTCTCCCTCCTCGTGGGTGAAGATGGGGAACTAGGGGAGACTCTGCTCCTGTCCAGCCCTGGCACTGACAGGGGCCTAGGGCAGCGAAGACGGCCCACCTTCCTGGCCTGCCGCTGCACCTGCTTGGGGCAATCAGGACACCAAAGCTCCGGACCGAAGTTGTGCCTGAGAGAGCCAGGCTGAGGGGTCCCGCTGGTCCCGGGGCGAGCCAGGAGGCAGGCCAGGCCCGGGGAGGGGAGGGACAAGGACAGCAGCAGAGAGGCGCTGGGCCTCCCCTACACAGCCCTTGCCCTCTGACCCTGCCCGCCAAGACTGCCTGCCACTTACAGCTAACACCACACAGGAAGGATTTTCAAAAGCCCTGAAATATTCTTCTGTCTCCCCCTGATCCAGCAGAAAAAGTCCCTACTTTTGGCTGATCTAGCTTTCACTATTCTTTAAAATAAATAATTATCCTAAAATTTGTTTAAGAAAGAGGGCTAGAAAGTTAATCGATATTTACTTGAAATCACTTGGAGAAGGAAAAAAATATTAACAAAATTGTGTGAGTGAAAATTTAAAATGTTTCAATAGTGCAGCTTCCTCGGTGGAAGGAGTTTTGTCACCAGTTGTAGGAAAAGCATAAATTAAAAACTGTAAAAGTATGGTAGGAAAGAGGCCAAGATTATTAAGGAGATTTTAGGTAAGACTTGTTCTGTCCCCTGAAGGCAAAAAGAATGACTGTGACTCGTTATGATGCCGACTTGCACCCATAATTCTCTCCAAATTAGAAGCGCCATCTGCATTTCATGGTTTGAAGCATGTTGTCTCACGACCTGCTTTCATTTAACCTGTCATCAACATATGTCCCCGTGAAGCGACAGAACAAGCTTATAGCCCAGAAGATAGGGCTGTGCAAATGAGCCACATTTTGTTGGGACCAGTAGAATCCTAATTTCTGAACATTTAAGTTATTTCTACTTTGCCTTATAAGGTATGAAGGAGGTTAAATCGTCTAGAAGCTTACTGGAAAATTAAAATCTAGAAGAAAAATTCTAGAAATAATAGAAAACAGGGGAAATCTTTGTAACTGACAACATCATTCTGCGAGTCATATGAATTGAACAAGCCGCCCATCTGCCATGCTGCTGTGCACCTGTGTGGTTTCCCAGGACAGGTGTCTCCTCCTCCCCATGTGCTGCTCTCCTGCCTGGACCCTCAGATGCCAGGGTCACCCAGGGTGGGTGGCCAGCCTACCTCACTGAGGTGCATGGTGCAGGGAGCTGAGTGTGTAGTTATTCAGAAGGAAGTGGCAGGAACAGGCGAGGCCCGACTCATCGAAGGTACACACACAAACCAGCTGTCACGGAGGCCGTGCCTCGGTCACAAAACCAGGCTCTGGTGCTTCCTAAGCAGAGAGAGGGGCTCTTCCTGCGGAGGGCTTGGGAACAGTAGAAATAATACTCGCCAGCCTCCTGAAGTCTACTTAGATTCATACCATGATACTGAGATACAGTACCTTGCAATCTCTGTAACATTTTAAATCTGTTTCAGTCTCTCAGAAAGAAGTAATCTGTCCTCTCATTTTTCAGAAAGTTTTTTTTTGGTGGTATTGAGACTCTCCCCACGCTGTCTACCAACTGTCAGCTAAGTATCATCTGTCAGTATCACGCATAGGTCGGTTGGACTGATGTTAAATACTAGTGGCAATGGAATCTTTTACTATCGACTGAAAAACAGTCCTGTTATTTTATAAAGATTAAAAGTATTACTAAACTAACAGGCTTGGTAGGCGCACCTGTAATTCCAGCACTCCTGAGGTAGGAGGGTCACAAGTTTGAGCCCAGCCTGAGCAACTTAGTGACTTAGTGAGACCCTGTCCCAAAATAAAAAATAAGAAAGGGCTGGGGATGCAGCCCAGTGTGAGGGCCCTGGGTTCAATGCTCAGTACTGGGGGAAAAAGTGCTATTAAACTATCACTTACTAAGCTATCTACACGTGCTATGGGTATTACTCTTCTTTTTTTGTGTGTGACAGGGTCTTGCTTTGTACATGTGTACACTGCAGGGACCCACAGCCAGCCGGCCAGGGCCACCCCCAAGAGTGCAGTGGGGTGGTGACCGAGTGGCACAGGGGGTGGGGGACAGCTCCCAGGGCAATGGTGCCACCTGGGTCGGTCCCCAACTCTGCAACGGGGGTGAAGTCAGCACAGAGCACAGCACATGGGCCTCTGAGGATGCACTGAAGAGAAACACACTTGCACCGGAAGTGCATGGGGCTGTGTATGCTGGGAAGTGGAAAATTCTGAGTGCCCCGTGAAGGAAGGCTGAATGGATCATGCGATGGCTGCCTGTGCCTACTAATAATGTGCAGTTACAAAGGCCTCCTGTTATGACCTCGCAGGACCCCGCGGTACCACAAGCAAGAAAAACAAAAATGCAATAGACAAAATATGACCTATTTTTTTTTTAAATCAAAAGCACAATGAAGGGCTGGGGATTTAGCCCAGTGGTTCCGTCACCTGCCTCGTAAGCGCAAGGACCCGAGTTTGATCCCCAGTACCAAAAAAAAAAGCACAATGAAATAATCCCGTAGGCTCACTTACGTTTTCTTTCATAAAGGAAACCTAAGAACTCAACCCAAATCGCTGGCACGAGTCATGTTAAGAGCTGAGAATGTTAGGTAGCAGATAGGAAAGAGGACACTACTAATTTTACTTTAGAAAGTTCTGAACTGCTGAACAAAATTAGTATTTTGTTTTCTCAAATTACCAAAATTAACAGTTAAATTAAAAAATCTAGTGGTTAAGAATAGAATTTCTCTGGACCCGGGGATTTAGCTCAGTGGTTTTGCCACCTGCTGCGCAAGTGCAAGGATCTGAGTTCGATCCCCGGTACCAAAAAAAAAAAAGAATTTCTCTATCAGAACCCTTTTATGTTTTTAAAGACATAACTGTGCATAACTGTGGCAGTGTTAACTGGATTTATCTAATGCTCAAGCACACCTGCTTGTTAGTCAGCAAACTCGTGCACTTTGGCACCAGTGCTTCTGAGTGGACAGAGCTACAGTTTTCATGGGGACCACAGGGTCAGAGCCCGGCAGCACTGAGCACCCCGAGCTGCACAGCAGAAGCAGCTGGGGGAAGGCAGGTGCAAGGGCACCAAATGCAGACAGGGCCGCGCATGTGCAGGGCAGGGTGAGACCTGGCTGAGTGGAAAGACAGGCAACACGGGGAGAGGGGAACACAGCAGCTAAGCCCATTCTTTCTGTTATGTGGGGTGACAGCACTGGACACTGTTCTTTGCCTGGCGGGAAAGTCACAGCTTGCTTAGGAAATCTATTTGTAAAAAGTTAAACCTTTGCATTTCCAAGCAGATAAGTCGGAAGGGAAGCAGTTATATCGAGCAACTTTTAAAGTTGTTGTGTGTCTATTTCAAAGGCTAGGAGGTGATAATCTAATCGCTACTGAAAGAAGGCTGGTTTCCCCTCACTAACGGAAGCAGTGGACCCGGGGAGTCTAACCCACCCACCGAGATGCAGATTTGCGAGGCTTTTTCGTGTGTTGTTCTGGGTCTGCCATTTAAAGCAGTCCCCCTTCCTTCCCACGGGCGTGATCAAGCTTTCCCCTTTCCTTCTCTTGGTCTAAAAGCTGTCACTGTATTTTTGTTCTTCGGTTGTTCACCGTAAGCTCCTGAGCTCTGGTTAGCTCATCACTGATTTCCACGCTTACTCCTCTCAGCTGCCACACAAGGCACACACCGCTCTTCCCCGACTTTCTACCCAGCCTCAGGCTTCCGAATTTTGGCTCTAACATCTACTCTGTATGTGTTAACTGTTGCCACACAGACCCTCACCCCAGTCTGCTTCCTAGATCCTCTTTATCCTCTCCTGTGGCCTCAGCCTCTCCTCTAGCACCCATGCACAACTTCTACAGTGTGCGTTTCCAGTGCGGGATTTGAGGCCACCTCACACGCTGGCTGCTAACTGAGCCCCCCCACACCAAGCCCATGGGGGATTTTATTTTTGCAGCGCTGGGGCTGCAGGTGCAGCAAGCACTCTGCCACTGGGCTGCACCTCGGCTCGGGTCAGTGCTCTGCAAATGCACCAGCATCGCAGGAAGTCACTGCTGCAAACGGGAAAATGAAGCAGGAGAGCTTTCCTTTTGTGATGAGGCTGTGACTCTGAGAGTCCTTTCTGTTGAAATAGTCTTTAAGAGAAGCTTCACCCTTTTTTCATGTCCTTCCCGTTGCGATTCACTTGGCCACATTTAAAGAGACAAAAGACAAAGATCTCAAGAAACGCTCCGGCCACAGGGCGGGCACAGCCTGCAGCAGGCCAGGGTGCACTCACGCCGGCGATGGTGGAGGACTTCCTCCTCTCGGGGCCCGCGACGGGGCTGGCCGTCTCCTCGCCCTTTGAGCCAACCGTGACGCTGCCCAGCTTCCGGGCCATGTCTCTGTCCCACTCTTCCTTCTGCTCGCTTTCCACGCTGTTGGCCTGGGGCCTCTTGGTGTAGGACACGGCGGGGGGGATGGATGGGCCGGCTGGAATTACATAACAGCACAGTGAGCTGAACAATCATGGATATGCTCTCTTCTACAACGAAAACCCTGCTAGAGAGAGCTGTTTGCCCGCTTCATGCTTTGCACTAAGATCCCATGGTCTGGTACAAGTCAGGTCAGCCCTGCCAATGCGGCCGGCTCTGCCCCGCAGCCTGCGGCTCTGGGGAGCTGGTGTGGACAGACCAGCCTGGCCCTCACCATGATCACTGAAGCGCCGCTGCTTCTGATTGGCGGAGATGCTCCGCTGGACCTTCAGGTGCGCGGGGGACTGCAGGGTGCTGTTGTTCAGGTCACTGCTGGGCCGGGACCTCTGACTCAGGTTCCCACTGGACAGCACCTCACCGCCTTCAAACTGCGTGAGAAGGAGACCAGTTTTAAAGCAGAAAAACCCATACACCAACAAAATGCACTCTTGACTTCTACACGACTCAAAACTATGCGAGGGATAACCAGCTCCAAAGGCCAGGTGGCTTTAGGTGGACAACTTCAAGATGGCACGAAGGAAGAGGGGCCTGGGCGAAGGAGCGAGAGAGCTTGTCACCATCTGCTACTCTGTACAAACCCTGCACCAGTTAATAGGGCAGGGCTGGCCCACGCTCTTCCTGTCTGTTACTTTGCTTAATCTTTACAACAAAGCTGCAATGTAGTCACCTGCACCTCACAGATGGGAAAACTGAGGTCAAGAATCAAGGGGCACTGCTGGGATTCAAATTTAGGACAAAAATCTAACACTTTAAACACATATTTATGTGTACAGTGTGTGTGTGTGCACATGCACATGAAAACACTACTAAAATATCTGTATTTCCACGCTTTACCTTTGGCCTGGATTAAACTACTTTATTTGGTTTTCTCCACATTTACAAAACAAAATGAGGCTTACTGGCTCTGATCAGGAAATGACATCTCTTTGAAACTAAGTATGGGAAGCAGAGGTCCATAGACCACCTCTCTTTGCAAGACGAAGTTGCCAAGGGCCAGGAGGGGGCAGCACTGCTGGCATCAGGAAGCAGCGAGAGCCCAGCACAGAAACAGCTGCCTGCCAGCAACTGCCCTAGGACCTTACGAGCGTCAGCAATACAACCCCTCAGCGACCCTAGGAGATAAGCACGACCATGTCCTCATTTTGCAGACAAGCAAACTGAGGCACAAAAAATTAAGTAGGTTGCCCAGGTCACCTGGTTAGAGGCTGTGCCAGGACAAGTGGGGCAGGGAACCCAGGCACAAAGGGCAGGCTCTGACTGACGATGGTGGCTTCATTCATGTATACCCAGTACAACCAGGTCCGTGCTGGGCTTTCTTACAAAATCAGAACTTCTTTTGTCTTTAATAGAAAGTTAAAGATCTCAGGAGTGAAACTTAGTAAATGTGAGCGGAAACAGTTAAAGGTTAGAAATAACCAGCTGCACTCTTGTCTTCTTCGGTACCCACCCAGGTCCCTTCCTCGCCTCTGGCGGTGCTTCGGGGGTCTCTCGGAGGACCGTGGGTCAGTGAGGCCTTAGTGCAGTCCTCGGAAGGGCTCCCAGACACGACTGCTTCGGGGAGGACTCGGCATCTGTTAGTTCTCTTCCCGTCTCTCCCGAGAGTCCTGATCTCGACACCCACACACCCACTGGTCAGCTTCCAGCCCACCCACCCAGGCTGACCTCCGTCACACTTACACATCGGGGTCCACAGGAATCGGAGGGGCTCGGGGCCTCACCCCAGAGGTCCCCAAGGAACACGACCTCACGTCTTGGGGGTCACACGGGCCAATCTGGAGCCCCCTGGCCTGCGGCAGGGCTTGTCCCTCAGCTCCCAAGGCGTCCTCAGGACCCCTGCACCTCGCTGGGGGTGGCTCATCTCCAACTGAGGCATCTGGAGGGACTCGCCTTCCAGGTTCTCCGTTCCCAGATTCACTCGGCCTGATTTCCCATAACACCAGCTGGGACGAGCTGCTTCTCGCAAGCCGCTAGTTATACTTGGGCTTTTCCATAAAGCGCTTCCCACTGATGTGTAATTCTCAACAGTCAGTGCCCAGCCTCCGTTCCTACTCTCCATTTATACCTTTGCTTTCCCAAAGTCCCCTTTACACCCAGGATCACCACTTGTACCCAGTGGTCCCCGGGCCTCTCCCTGTGGTGGCTCCACCGGCCCTGAGCTCACAAAGCCATCCAGCTCCCTACAAGGCAAAGCACACCCAAGCCACCCTCCCTGGGTTCCCCCTGTGGAGATCACGCCCCTCATTGTCTTAGATGCTGCCCTTCCCTGGGCTTCAGTCGCTGTCCTTCCTGCCCACCCGGAACGCTGCTACTGGCGTAGGTGGGGCTGCCACACTCAGATGCACATGCCGTGCACTGAACAACTCCGGACCACCATCTGAAGACGAGGCTGGGAAAGCTGCCTCTTGGGGCCGGGCAGGACAGTGACCTCTGCCCTGTCACACATCTCTCTTGGTACCTGAGATCACATTCGTTTATAACGTAGCACCTCGAGTTCTGAATTCTGATAGATAAGAATATTTGGATCCTTGCATTACTGTTGGCAAAGGACAGAACACATGTAGACAGAATGTGTTTACTTAGCTGTCACCACACTCAAGGAATACTTCACATTCACTTAAAAAGATGAACAACTTACTTCAGGAGGCTTTCTACCCAGAAGGATGTAAGTAGCCATAACTTCATCATACTTCTGATTTATTAAGGCATCATTTATTTCATCTCGGGCAAAGCCCATGGTGACCATAACATCTGAAAAAAAATGCAAATTTTCTCAAAGTGGGTTTATTTTAGTGAACACATCAGCAAAAGTGGGCACATTTCCCAGTACTGGATGTAAAACTTAAGTCCTAAAGCTTTAAAGTCTAGTCCTCATAGTTAAACCCATATGGTACATGTCCCGGATGAACCTGTACATGCTGAATGTCATAGATAACTGCAGCGTCACCTACATCAGGCGCACTCAGCTTCTTGGTTGCTCTTGCCTTACACACTGCCAGGCTGCCTTCCTTGTCCCCGAGGCCGCGTCTGTCTGGGGCTCACTGCCCTCTTCCGTGTCCCCTCTCTCCTCCCCACGCACCCTGGGCCATCAGACAGGCTGTCCTCTCTCCCCGCTTCCCCACGCCTGCTCCCCCTCTGGTCTCCAGCAGACTGAGCTCCTCTGGAAGACCTCAGCTCCACCTGTCCCTCGTGCTCTCCTTCCCTTCCAGTTGGGTGGGAGGAGCCCAGTGAGATGCGGGTGTGGATCAGGCAGAGGGCCAGAGACGGCGACGGGAACAGAGGCCTGGCTGAGGGCGGCAGTGTGAGCCAGGGAGATGCACAGTGCTAGAACATAGGAACGGGAGGAACACTGCAAGCGCTAGACCCCTGTAACTCAGTGATCCTGAGTTCTTGGTAAAAATGCATCGAGAGTTTGCTGATACTCCTCAGTCTGACCAATGCTGAGAGTCACAGGAGTCCTACTCTGGGGACCGGTTGTGGACAGGAGAGAATGCGCTACAACAGGGATAGAGCCGTGCAAGAGACAAGTGATGTACATTAAAGAGAGACATGGAAAGGAAAGAGTAAGAAAATTTCAATGTTTAATACTTATCATTAAGATGATAATGCAAAGCTTTATCAAATAAAAGCTGCTTCCTGTTCTATTTTTAATTTTATTTATTTATTTATTTATTTATTTTTAGGGTACCGGGGATCGAACTCAGGACCTTGCGCTTGCGAGGCAGGTGGCAGAACCACTGAGGTAACTCCCTGGGTCCTGTTCTACTTTTAAACACTGTTTTGGAAGCCTAAAGAGCTCATTCTTGTAGCCTGTGGCAGCACCTCTGCTGACGTTCGAATGCTCACCTATTCTTTTTGTATCATTGAAGTCCGGTTCAGGCTCAGTATATGGCTTTAGTTCTTCTTCTTCGTGACCTACATTCATCCATCGGTCTTTCATTATTTGCTAGGAAATAAAATCTATATTATGTTTGGTCAATCACAACATTCAACCACTTAGCTGTAGACTAGTGATGGTGAACCTTTTAGAGCTTTCAACCACACAAACAGCCCACTGTGGCATGTATGCTGGAGGTTCACTCCACTGCTCTGCAAGCACCTGTGAATGCACTGGCTCCCTCAGTGAGAGCCATGTGGCATTTTCAGATGAAGGGACTGTGGTCAGCAGCACAGCCAGAGGAGTAGGACTTGGGGACACAGCATCCTGTGACCTCTGTGCCCCCAACCCACGCCCTCACCAAATGTACCGACTCAAAGCACGGTCCTCCTATCTCCGTTTAAAAGGAGTATTTTCAAAGGTGAAAGATTTAACATAAGAACCTACTGATTTTAACCTTAGTTGCATATTTTTACATTTAAGATTAATTAAAAGATTCTATTTTTTCCTGTTGTTCAACCAAATACATGCATGCATTCAAAAATCACCACTTATTAAAATATTAGGAAAGAAGAGATTATGAGGAATGGAAAGCAGTAAACACAACTGGGAGCATATGGGAAGGGAAGATAGTTTAAAAATTAAGACTAGAGTAAGAAATAAGGTAAAAGCCAGGGTGGGAACAGCATTGACCTGAATTACCAGAGCCAGAGTTAGGCCGAGGCTGTGGAACAGGGAGGGCTGGGCCGATACCCTAAGACCACCCAGTGGGGTAAGCTAGGAGATAGGAAAATATACTTGCAAACCATACACTGTTTAAGGGTCAATCTCTAGAATATGCAAAGAACACCTACATCTCAGTAACATAAAGATTAACAGCCTGATTTTAAAATGAGCAAAGAAAGTAAACAGACATTTCTCCACAAAAGACACAACAAGGACCAACAGGTACATGAAAAGATGCTTACACGAAACCCTAATCATCAGAGAAAACCACGACTGCACAGAGATACCACCTCTTACCCATTAGGGTGGCTGCTACAAAAACCACTCAAAATAATAAGGGACCACAAGGATGAGGACAGATCAGAGCCCTTGTGCAATGTGAAACAGTGCGGCTTTCATGGAAAATAGTACAAAGTTTCCTCAAAAAATTAACAGAACAACCGCATCACCCAGTAATCCTGCTCCTGGGTATTTATTCAAAAGAACGGGAAACAGGAGATCCAAGAGAGAGCTGCATACCAGTGCTCACTGCAGCGTTCTTCACAATAGCCAAGAGGTAGAAGCAGCCTAAATGCCCACTGGTAGATGACTGGATAAAGAAAATGTCAAGGTCGTGAGTCACGTGGAACGCACCGCATCACCCTGCTGCAGACAGGCAGGTGTGCAGACGCTGTACCAGGTCACGCCGAATCAGCCCCTGCCCCAGCAGCAATCCACTGGACACCCCCCCCACACTCCTCTGGCCTCGTCTCTGTACAGCCACCTGGTTCCACACTACAAAGACGCAGAGGACACCGGACCACCAGACCACTGTACTGGGTAAGTTGGAGTCATCTTCACCTCTCATCAGGACCAGGACTATCTTCAGGGGAAGGGCAGCTGGAACCTGCAGTAGAACTTTGCAGAGTTCAACCCTGCAGGAGGACAGGGAGCTCAACTTGGGACTTGCAGCCCGAAATCTGCCTGAATCTCATGGGTCTGCGACTAGCTTGCTGAGACTCATTGACTTATTTCTGCACACTGCTACATGTTGTCTATTGTGACAGCAGAGACATACCCTGAAAGAGGCCCTTCATCTTCATGGTTATTTTTTATTCCCAAAATTAGTATTATTAGTTTGTTCTTTTTCTCTTTTCCTTTCTTTTGCTCCTCTTATCTTTATTTTTTTCCTACTCTTTGCAAATATGTTTTTCTCTCCTTTTTTTCTTTTCTTTTCTTTTTTCTTTTCTCTTTCCTTTCTCTCTCTCTCTTACACTCACTTTCTTGCTCTCCCACATTGTTCATCTTCCCTTTTTGTCCCTGTCTTGGTCCTCATTCGGAGTTCTTCTTTATTTTCCTAGTATTCTCTTTTTCCTTCTCACCTGTGTCCTCTGGCCACACTGCTACCCTTCCCCTATCCTTCTTCCCATCTGTCCCTCCCTCCCCAACCCCTTCTAACTCCCCATCCCAAAGGGTAAAGTTGTTATATTGAAGAGTTTATTCACTATATGTTGGGTTGGTCCTCAATCTTGATTTAATTCACACAGATAAAGGTGATAGATTAATAACTACCACAAAATGTCATTTTCGAAGATGTACTTGATGCAATGGTGTTGCTGATTGTATCACCTGGGCTAAGGTGTGGGTATTGATCTAGTCAATGAACCTTCCTAGTATAAGGAAAATGAGATAGCCTTAGAGTCATTAGAGACTCAAAACTTAAAGACCACTATATCGGGAAGACACCTCTGAGAAGCAGTCATTCCATAAGGGTTCTAATTACAAGCAACAAAGATACCTACAATAAGCAATTTCAAACTATCAACCCAGGAGTTAAACCAAGGACAGTACCAAAAACAAAACTGAGAAGACATTTAAGCAAGGCACAAACTCAGACTTCCACCCCACCAAGGGTAAATCCTGGGGGAAATGAGATGTAAAAGTCCCATAACCAACCACCTGGATACCCTGAACTGATAGCACAGGAAGTAACAAAACAGATGAATGAGGCTGTAGAAAAATTCAAAGCAGAAATAATCTCCCAGATATCTACAGAGATGGTGAGCAGAGTGAAAGACATGATTAGAGGATCTAGAACAGAAACAGATAAAAAAATAGATGAGCTCAGAAACATGCTGGAAGCCATGAATACCCAGCATAAGAAATAAATGGATAAAGAAAACGTGTTGCATGTATGTAACAGAATGCATCCACCCTTGTGCAGGAAATTCCACTCCAACCCGGAGGAACCCTGAGGACTATGCTGAGTGAAATGAGCCAACCTCAGAAAGGCAAATCGTGTGTGATTCCAATTCTATAAGGGCTCTCAAGTTGCCACAGAAACATAAAGCAGAAGGGTGGTTGAGGGAGGCAGAGGGCAGGAGGATGGGGAGTTGTTTAATGGGTCTAGTGTTTCATCACAAGATGCAGCAGCTCTGGAGAGCTAGTGTATAACAATGTGCATACAGTTAGCCACACCACAACACACACTTAAAAACCGTGAAGCGGGTAAATTTATGTTTGTGTCTTTACTTCCCTCAAAAGGGACAACCTGGTCAGGACATCAGTATAGTCATAGACAATGGAGGACTGGCACCCATGGATAAAGCTAGCATGCATGATGGAAGTCCTGAACTTTCACGTTGAAAGAGAAACATACTGGAATTTGAATAATTCTGCATTAATTACAAATTTTCAACTTTATTACTACAGAATTATACATGTTGTGCAATTGTTTTCTTTGTACTCTAAAGTACATCCTCCAGATCTACACCTTATCTGCCAAGAGTCAACTAATAAGAAAAATAACTTTCCATACACAGGTCTTTGGAAGGCTGACCTGTGACTGCCTGAGTACATTTCCTTCATTTATTAACCCAAAGTTAATCACTAGAAGACAAAACTCTAAGCTGATCTTGAACAACTAGATCTGTGAGAATGCTATAGCATTGGGTGGATGTTCCCAAAGCTCTCAGACCTGTGATAAAAGTTTCACTTAAAGTTTGTAGATAATTCATGTGTTGAAAAATACAACCATGCAGACATGGGCCTCTCAAAAAGATCACCAAGTTCATTTCTTATAACCACTCTGAGCAATGGCAATTTAGTACATTACCCAACTAATTTAAATGAAAGAAGACCAACTACAAATTGTAAAGTAATAATGCTACTGTGCAGTAAGACTTTAGTGATTATTTGTCAATAAAGATAAAGAAATGACAGGCTGAACATGCAGAGGAAAAATAAGGGCAGAGCAGAGCTGCCAATTCCCATCACACAGTTTTCCTCAAATTAAGACACTTCTGTTCTCCTCTGTCCCCTCTCAAACAGTCCATCTGATGACAGCCTATGAAGAATCAGGAACTAGCTCTGTAGAAGTGAATTTTTTTTGTTGGTAGAATTTCATAGGTTGGAAGATGAATACAATCTTTCTCCTTTACCTGTAGTTTTGCTTTCAAATGTGGTCAAACATGTGAAGCAGGAAACTGTGGGGGATCCCCAGACAGCACTCGAACACGGAGTTAGGAGCAAATCGGCTTTAAATGCCGGTGGCTCAGCATGTGACTCCTGACAATCTCAAGAGCTCTGAATAGAAGTTTGTTCTTCTTTATATACCTCTTTTTACATCTATGAGGCTTACTTTCATTGGCATTTTCCTGGGAATATAGCAAGCAGGATTTACACAAAGCAGAGCGGGGGTGGGTGGAGGGTGAGTTGAGTTCGGGCAAGAACTTAGTCCATTATGCTCCTTTGGTGACAGATTACAGAAGCTGTCATGGCTACTCAGGTGCATCATTATACAAAGAGCATAGTTACCTAATTAATCCATAGTTGCCCAATTCCGTACAGAGGGTGGTTTCCTCTCTCACATGGTCCAGCACTGCCACACTATCACCATCAGCCCTATAACCCAGGCAGCTGCTAAGTGCTCGGGGATGGGCAGTGTGTGCAAGGTGGGCACACAGACATCCCACCAGGACAGAAAAGACTGTGGGAGAGCTCAATGGGATTCACTCCACAGATCTCTGGGGGCTCGGTGGTGAGGGTGAAAGTCCCTCAGTGCTGCCTCCAACACCCCTGCCACCCCTTTTCCCCTGTCAGCATGAAGGTGCTGCATCTTCTGGCACCACCGTAAGATGTGTAAGCAGAGTGCAGGAAGATATTCTGCCAGACAGAAAGACAGAGCCCGTTCACGTAACATTTATTTCGGTATGCTACCAATGTTGTATTTTATTGTTGGTTATCATTGTTAACCTCTTACAGGACCTGGTTTACAGATTAAACTTTATCGTGGGTGTGTATGCACAGGAAAATCATGGCACACAGGGCTTGGTACCCCTGGGGGTTCCAGGTGCCCCCTGGGGGCCTTGGGATGTTTCCCCTGAGGATTAGGGGTGGTGACTGTGCCTAAGAGAACAGTTACCAGAGTAAGGGCCAATGCTGAGGACACTCCAGCCCTCCTGCATCACGTGGCCCTGGCCCCACACACGATACGAAATGTACAGTTAAAACAGTCCTTCCCAGGGCCACCGTCCCACACACGTCACCCCCGACAAGTACGGCTGCTCCTTCACCAACACACTAGCTGCTCGTGTGTGTCATTACCACCGTAACAAAAGAGAAGGCAAGGAGGCAAAATGACAAACAAGAGTTGGACAGAAATTTTCCAAGTTGTTCAAACCCACTCAAATTAGTCCTTGGACATTTTGGTGAATTTAAGATTATAATGTTAAGAGTATGAAAATAATAACTATGGAAGGAGACTTGTAAACAGTGGATCCTATGTGACAACTAGAGTTAGAAGGAAAAAGGAAAGGTTAGCAACAAAAGAAAGACTGGAAAGGAGGCAAAAGAAACTGCACTCCAGGAAGAGGAGATCCCAGGTATGAAGAGGCCCAAGGGCCTAACTGGAAAGACAGCCTGGGCCAGCACATTCGGCCTGCAAGTAGCACCTGAGACAGGAAGTGGGCAGGGGAGGCCACGGTTTCTTCCACAAGAGGGGCCATCTTAAAGGTGTGATTTTGAAAAGTCTCTCCTCCCAGTGTGTGGACAGCATATCGGAGGGCTGAAGATGAAAGGATCAGAAGTCAACTGAAGGGCCTTTTAGCTGTAATCTAATGACACTTTGAGTTAAAGGCAGGCAGCAGAAACATTTAAAGAAAGATGCTTTAATGATCTGGCCAGTAAAAATTAACAAAACGTCATGATTGGGTACAGGCAGAGAGGTGGAAAGGAGAAATGGAAGATGACACCCAGGTTTCTGGGTCAGACCAACCAATGGGCTTGGTGCCTACCATTCCTGGGGAGAGAATACGCTGTGCAGGACTCAGAGCTCCCAGAAACAGCTGAGACAGAGACATTGTGGGTTATGGCTCTGCACACTGGTGCGCAGCTCACGACCAGGCTGGCCGGGATCCGCCTTTATGAAGCACTGGCTTCCGGCTGATGATGGGGATGGGGTGGGAGAGACTCTCCAGGAAGAAGGAACAGACTCAGGAGCCCCAGAGGGCTCAGGGAATTAGGTGTTAAAAGTCAAAATTCAGTAAACACTTTTGGGGTGAGGGCCAAGGTGACCAAGAGGATAAGGAGGGGCTATACTTCAGGCTCAAGTTGTGCGGTATTCTGAGGAGTAATACAGCCCCTCTTTGCTAAGAACTGAACTAAAAGGGGCTAGGGAGGCAGGTGAGAGTTGGTGTGCCTGACCTGCAGGCCTGAGGCCCTGGTCCAACCCCTGGCCCTGCCTTGGTAAAGAAAAACAAACAAATTGGAAAAATGAAAGAATATATACTCAAAGAGGAAAAGTAGCAAAGCCTCTCATTTTTTTCCAATAAAAAAAATCTAGACATGCTAATAAATGAGAGGAAAATCCCAATATACCACATAAAACATGAATCCACTCAAAAGCCTGTGTCACCCACCAGCCCCCGACACTATTAGAGCAACTAGGAGCTGACAGCATTCGCGCTGGAACCTGAAGCATTCAGGAAGATGGAGGAGCCCCGCTCATGTCAGCCTGTGCACTGTGAACCTGCGATGCCTGGTAATGTTTCCAATGTGAACTCATGGTTTGGGGTTGAAAAACTTCATCTTGAAAGTCGGAATCGAAGGTTCCGGACTACACTCACTCACGTCAGCCTGAGCTCATGAAGATCAAGCGTCTTCTCAGTAAAGACTGACTTCTGACTCCCACTCAGAGAACTCTAACACTTTTGTACTCAGCCCTTCAATGCTAAGGATGAAAGATGCAATAGTTGGCTACTGAAAATTAATCATCTTTAAGACAAAAGCACATCTTACCTGCTCACGGACATTTGTAAGATGTTCTCCCAAAATAACTTTCGTTTGTTCTTTGTTCTCTGCTTGTTAGTGGAGCTGCTGCCTCTACTCTAGGCATTTGTCACCTGACCATCAGGTAAAGTGCTCCTACGGTAAAACTGGGGCACATAGCCGGATGCGAGAGATCTGTCCTCTACAGCTCTGGACTTTTGGAACTGACAGGAGAGTCAACAACTCTATTCCACATAATTCTCCATGAATAATGGTTGAAAGTTTTGAAAGGCAATGATATATAAACAGGCTCTTAACTATACCTTCTCTACTAAAATATTATTAAAACAATCTTTTACTCCCAAAGGAAAAAGCACTAACATCTTAAGCTTAGAAATAATCACACTTAAACAATGATTCAATAGAAATACCTGCGAATTGACTCACTGGTAGAAAGCATTTAAAGTAATCTCCCAGGGGAACATCACATCCCTTAGCTTCCACCAGACGTGGCATCTTTCATGAATTCTTGGGGGAGTAGAATTCCAAAGGCTGACTAAACTGGGAGCTCCATACAGAAGGAGGATCGAGGTAAGGCCACCTCCTAATCCTGAAAATCCCTCTGCCCTGCTAAAAAGGTACAGTTTCAATGAGGTTAATTCTCTCAATTTTCTACCTTCCTAACTAAGGCAAATAAGGAATATTTTAAAAAGCACGGTATTTGCAAAAGCAAATATTTAAAAAAGCATAAGCATGCTGAACCTCTGAAATTACCTCACCTCAGGCCAAAATATCATTCTTAAAAACAGGTGGACAACACTGTTATGAAATAAGTTATTCTTATTGTCATGCCGGAAGGAAAAAAGAATAGGCATCTGAGGCATCTGACTATGCGAAGCTCCAGCATAACATAGGTGAACCATGCCCATTGGTATGTGTGGAATGTATGCAGGCAACATGACAGCGTGTTAAGAAATGAAAACATTTATTTCCAGTGTGTTCTGTTTGCATATTTGTAAAGTTTTTGTACTGATGTTGAGAGACTTCCATTAAATTTTTTCATATCAGATTCTAATTCCAGATATAGCCTGGATTAGAATTTTCAAGATCTTTTTTTATGCCTGAAATAGTGGTTGAATCTTTACTAAAAAGCAAATTTTTTGTTCTGACCAATTGGTTTTCCTCTTTCTTCATCTAGAAGTCAATTTTACCTCTATCTTCCATTTTAATTTAATCCTTCACTGAAGAGCTAAGAAGTAACTGTGTTTAGACAGAAACCTCTCTTGACAGATTCTGAATAAAGATCAGGCCACTTTTCTTTCCGTAAGTAAAAGGCAAATTAGGGGATCTGGCAATTTTTCCTTGGAAAACACAGGGGAATGAATGGACTTCAGTTCCTAGAGTATCTTTTCTTTTCTTAGTAACTCACATTCTTTAATTCACAAAACAATCCTTTTTAAACACCATTTATAGAAGATAAACTTGAAAAGATCAAGCAAGTTTGCCCAGCTCAGAAGTGCAAGGGTAGAGCTCGAACCTGTGACTCGGGCACCGGCCCTAGGAACACGCCACCTCCTCCTAACATTAGTCTAACTAGGGGAGGAAAGGAAGCTGAATATAATACGCATGTATCTGCTGTCTGGACATCTTGGCTGAATTAAAGCTCAAACTGAACTCCGACACTTGTCCTTAAATCACTGCCATGAAGTATACTTTTATATATATTATGTGTTGAAACTTTAATGTATTTTTTTCTCCCCTCCCGCTGGTACCAGGAATCGAACTTGGGACCTTGCACTTGCCAGGCAGGCGCAGTGGCACTGAGCTACATCCCCGGCTTATCTTCACTATAGTTTTAAA
The DNA here is from genome assembly GCF_000247695.1 of Heterocephalus glaber. Next base: position 4,074,895 of record NW_004624835.1, on the reverse strand, counting down.
AAAGAAAAACAAAACAAAACAAAACCTCTAAGTATATTTTCCAAGTATATTTTTACTTATAGCATCAAACATGTATTTTTATCCTACCATCAAGCATTCCAGATTGCCTACTATTATCCTGATAGTATTGTGCTTATTCTATGCCAAGAACATCCTGAGTTGATTTTCTCTTTTTACAAGTTAGAGGAATACAGTAAGAAAGGAAATCATTGTGTTTATTTTTTTTCAAAGATAAAAAGAAAACCATTGTATATGCTATCGAACTTCCTCCCTGTTCCTGGAATATCTTAAGCGTTAAACTTTAAATCTGGAAGACCAAAAGATGACCACTCACTTCCAGGCTGCCTCTCTTGACCGGGTTCAGCACCAGCAGCTTCTTGAGCAAGTTCTCGCAGTCCGTGGACATGTAGAAGGGGATGCGGTACTTCCCCCGCAAGACTCGCTCCCGCAGTTCCTTGACAAAGCAGACGAAAGCGCTTACGACTGGCTTCTGAGACCAGCGCGTCTGGGGTGGCAACGCGAGCGTCCCACTGAGCGGTACCTTCAGATTCTGGCCGTCAAAGGGCAAGGAGCCGCTGACCAGCGTGTAGAGAATGACGCCGAGACTCCACACGTCCACCTCGGGCCCCGCGTACTTCTTCCCTTGGAAGAGCTCGGGCGCGGCGTACGGAGGGCTTCCACAAAATGTGTCCAATTTGTTCCCCACTGTGAACTCGTTACTAAAACCAAAGTCAGCAATTTTAATATTCATATCAGCATCAAGGAGAAGGTTTTCAGCCTAAGAGGAAAATAATAAAAAGGACAATGTAAAAAGCATACATAAAATAATCTTTGTTTGCACTTGCTTCAGACCCCTAGCATATATTTTGTCTCTTTTTTTAAAGGAATATCAAATTTAGAAGTCCACTCTGGTACTTCAGCGTGTAACTGCTCAACATGACATCTGTGTGAGGCTGAATTTCATACATGTACGCGGCTGTCACAAAAGGTTACTGAAAACCTGTTTTCTTCTGCAGTTGATCTGAACCTCCTTTCTCTCTTCATGGCAAGGCACATCTTGGAACTATTCCTAACAGGGCCTAGTCTACAGAATGAAGTCAGCACAGTCATCTTCTCCCTCCGATGTGAGCCACACTTGTCCAGAGGGAGCTGACGCAGCAGCCTCAGGGGACGCATCATCTACCCGGCTTCCTCACCCGCGTCCTCCTTCCCCAACAGAGGACTGTGTACGTGGAAGTTAGACGTGTCTCTTTTCAGCTCCTTTCGATGTTCTGAACCTAGTGTTCTCCTGGAGACGCGTTATGTAGAAAGCAGGGAGTTGCCCCTGTGTCTGGAGAGGCTGATTTCCTAATACCCTAAAACAGAATCGTTCAAGGCCAGATCTTAGACAGATTGCTTACATCTTGCGCAGTTCCAAAGAGGGTGCACTCTTGTGCGCATTTGGTTTCTAACTCTGTTCCAACTGATGAACAGACCAAAAAGTCATGGGCTACTTTGTGGAGGTGCAGGCTCCAACAAGGAGTAAAACTTGACCAAAATGAAAACCATCACATCTTTTATTCAGAAGCATGCTGGTTTATACCAGTCTCATGCATTTAATGTTCATAAGCACAGTGAAAATCTTTTGCTACTGTGAGCTCCAAGGTGGAGAATGGATGCTGGCTCTTCCACCTGGCTGACGTGGATTTGTGCCTCTATCTTGCTTCTGTCTGAATGGGACCTTGCACATTTTTATTTGGGGATAAAATTCCACCTTTTTCTATTTGAAACAAGTTAAGTAATGGTGACTCAAGCCTGCTAGTGCTTGCTGCTAGACTGACTTCTCCCCATGTTGTCTTCATTTCCTCAGTGGGCGTGGTCTTTTGTAAAGTTACTGTGAGAATCACATAAAAACTACTTGTCTCGAACAGGTAGGCGACCAAACAGACAGCTCTGACTTTATCGTGAAATGTACATCATTGAGCTTGTCTGTTACGAAGTCAGCAACTTACCTTAAGATCACGGTGAACAATGCATTTTTGATGGCAATACTGCACAGCAGATACAATCTGGAATAAATATTTGGATAAAAGAATCAAAGTTATTTCATAGTAAAAACACTGATTTTCCCACAACCATCAACTCCAATTTAAATAAATTACTCATTTGGATTTCAAAGCAACATTTAGTAATTTCCTTATTTCTTTAGTTCAGAAAACTGTACCTATTCGGGAGGAAACTTTTGCTCTTATACATAGAAACTGTGGCAAAGTGACCCTAAAACACACCAGTATGTCCCCTTGTCTGTGGAGATTTGTGTGGATCATTATGTTTCCCTGTTGCAGGACTGAAAATGTGTCAGGTGTAGTTTTGGTCCAGTGGTGCACTGCAATGCTGAAACAGCTGCTTTGGCACAGGTGAGTTAGCGTTCTGGGATAAGGGCTACAGTTTAAAAAGTAAAACTGTACCCTAGGAACTACATCAGATGTGCTCAAGGCATACTTTCTCAATTTCTTAGGGGGTACACAGCAACACCTTATATTATCTGTCCAGATACAGAGAAATAGGAAATATTTTTAATCTTAAAGACACTCAATCATCAAAGAAAAAAGGGAAAAATGAAATTTAATTTTTGTCACTAATGCAGCTGGGCAAAGAATTCTATACCTGTAACCATGTCTTGCAGGCAGCCATAACTGTTAACCACTGCGTAGTGCTTTTTGAGGACAAGGACTAAACACAAGGAACTCAACAGTTTAAAGGCCAAGATAAAAATGGGAAATAGATTATTAAAAATCTCTCTAAGAGCTCTTTATTCGATACAAAAATGACAAGAATCTGACAGCAACAGATAAAAGTGCTACTTTGTACATTATATGACTAGATCTGATGGATAGGAGCATGACAACTTTAATACACACTATTCAGTTCTGTGGACTCAGCTAAATGTAAATACAGGTGGAATATTGAAGGCTGGTTAGTTATTTACAGATGGAGACAGAAGCAAGATTTTTACAAGATTAAAGATGATGCACAGTATGACCATGGAATACAGGAATATGAGTGGAAAGAAAACTTCAAAGCAGAACTGGTGTTTCAGCACTAAAAATTATTCTAATGCATATTACAATGGTTCAGAGACAGATGGTATGAACTGAAAACAAAATCAACACATAATGAGTAATGTATAATTCAATCAGATTCATTGATTCAGTTTATTGAGTACCTGCGATGTGCAAGAAAATGTGCTGGTGCTACGGGAGAACAAAAATGGACACTTCATGGACCCTGCCGTTCGGGAGTTTATAATCTGATTAAGAAGGGAAACACGTCTGTCATTAGAATTCAAGGCAGAATGACAAAAGCAGAGGTACAAAGAAGTGAGAGAATCACAAAAAATTATGATTTCACTAGGAAACACTTCCTGGAACAGGTGCTGATCTAAGCTGTCCTTGAAGGACGGGAATATCTTCAAATGTTGAGATTTTGAAGTGGGGGTGGGATGCGTTCATGAGGAGGGCACAATGTCTCTGGAAAGCCGATGGGACACCATGGCCCAGTGGGAGTGAAGCCTTGCTAGACAGGCGGGTACAAGACCCTGAGTCCCAAACAAGCAAATCCTGTGGAGCCTCTGAAGTCATGTATGAGGGTGTCTATGAGTGCTTAGGAACCTGCTGAAGTGCGTGACTCTAAAATAACAAATATTTGTGATGTTAGTTTTCTTACGCAATCTGTTTTGAAATTCTAACACTCAATTTTCACTAACTTAATGTTTGTTAGTCACAAGACGTGCACACTTATGTGCCTGTTTTAATGGAGATACTATACAGCTCATAGTGTGTGCGTACTACCAGGCTGCTCTGCACATGGACATGGGAATGCAACGATGGTGGGATGGCCTTTCACAAGTCACACACGTGTATGAGACAGGGGAGCCATGCTGGAGAACAATGTGGTCACCAAGGCAACGGGAGGCCACGTGCTTAAAGCAGACAGCGCTCTATTCCCTACGTCCCGGCCAAGAGCTGGACGGATGGAAAGGTAACGAAGCAGAACGCTCCCTGTGAGGTGTGACTCTCCACACAGTGAGCAAGGGCTCCGTGCTGGCACCGACACGGGGTACCTCACAGTATTTCCACACCTGTCAGCAGGGTGCACTTTCTGCCGCCAAACAGGTGAGAAGTTTTGGCTCCTGAAGCAACCCCGGAGTCCTATATGGCCACGTCTCACCGCGACACTCTGCCTGCAGCTAGGCTCTTGCAAGGACATAGGGGCTGCTCTGTGGCCTGCGCACCAGAGACCCGGGACACAGGATTTATGGGTGGCCCTGCGCTGACATGAGGGCTGCTCCTGCCTATTGTTTCTGGAAAGGGAAGCTGTCTGCTGCCTGGCAATTCCTCCTGAGGGGGCAGGAGTTACGTGCTTTAGTTGAGACTGAGATCAATGCTAAGAGGGCCAATGCAGCCCTCGGTCCCTAGAACACAGAGGCACCATGCAGGGATGGCTGCTCGGCCTTCTCCAGCTGCTGTGGTGCCTGCTGTCCCTAACAGGGGGTCAAGGACATGCATTTGTGTGCCCTTGCTAATGCAGAACATTCTCTCACTGTTAGAAAAAAATTCATAAAATACAGCGAAAACAAAGATGAACACTCAGGTACATGTATTACTTCTTTAAGAATTTAAACCCATAAAGAAAAATAAGCTCCTCAAAAATACTCTTTTTAGTTTTGGGGGAACACATATAAATATTAGGTGTATTTAATGTTTTCAATACATGAGTAATTATCCAGAAAACATTTCCCATTGTTTCACATTAAGTTAATGAGTTATTTTGAGCTGCAGATTGAACCCAGGGCCACTGCACTGAGCTACACTTCCAGTCCTTTGCTAAACTCCACCTTCTGACCCTTCCACCGCAGCCTCCCTGACCACTGGGATCGCAGGCACGCACCACCATGCTTGGCTAGTTTTACATTTTAAATAGCTTTAAGTGGACACTGAACTGCAACATGAAGAACGTCAATGTGAATTCAAAATAATTCATATGTTATTTGAGAAAAAAAGAAGTCCATGTTAGTAATTATTTGATCTACACAAATTTGTTTTCCGATCGGTGATGGGATCACACCAGGGTCCATGTATGCTGGTGAGGAAACACCTTTGCTCCAGCCTCCTGTCCTGTCCACCTGCAAAGGTGGCAAGCTCTTTACAACAGCAGGCTAAGTTCATAGAGCTCCAAGTACAGTACTCCACACTAAGTACGTTTCTGGTAAATAAGGAAAACTAGCAGACTAAAAAGAAAAAGGTTAAGTAGCAATAATCTCCAAAATATACATTAATTAAAATTCCAATGGAAATAATTAATGCCAATTGGAATCTTCTTGCTGGTGTGCTACAAACTCAAACCACTGCGACTAATACTGAAAAAAGACGTTTAAAGTGATGCCTGTAGCTCCCCACATAAGAGCAAGGGTGGACTTCTATGCCCGCAGAGGGAAGCATCTCCCAGCGAAGGGGCTGAACACAATTCAGTTTCTGAGTGTGGTTTTCGCATTACCCATTGCTTCTGAGTTCACAATTTTAATAGGAACCTTCTAGGAATCAAGCCCGAATAAAAGGGCTATGCATGTCTTTGCTATAAAGCATTTCACAAATTTTGTGTCAAAAAGTAAAAATTCTGTAAGACCTCAATAACAGACCTTACAAAACAGTCTCTCCACAATCCACTGGGAAAGTGCACTCTCAAGAAGCTAAACGAATGGCTCCCTCCCTTTCCTCTAGCCTGAGGGCTTCTCTGCTTAATGTGTTCACCTAGACAATTCCCTTAGAGGAAGGTTCTGGAGCCTCTCTAATCACCGAATGGAGGTGGGGAGCAATTTGTAAGGGAGAATTTTAAATTCATGCAGGGATAGTTTAGGATGTTATAAAGTTGTTTGCTGCACTTTACATTAATACATTTTATGAAAAATTTGTAATGAACTAATTAGTCATTTCTATAGTAATCTGAAGTAGGCTTATTTTCACTACTTCAGTCCTAAAAATTAAAAACCCCGGATGATTTAAATTATTTTTATTTTACCATTTCTACTGTCATACTGAAGTTTAATTGCAAATATCAGTAGCTTACCACAGTCTTCTGTCACATTTGCAAGATTCCTTGCCTGAGGCTAAAGTTATCTATATTCTCCAAATCTATAAAATGAGTTTTAATACCAATAGATATTGAATTATAAAAAAAAGTGGCACAATAACCTCTTTAAACAGTACACATGTATGCTTTACACATAACACTAACAATGCTGGATAACAATTATTGGACACAGATGTCCGAAGATTAAATATTTCTTTTCTCTCTTGGTCTGGTGTGTATTTCCAAGACCAGAGTTAACAAGGTGAGTCTCACTTACAGAAATTCATGGTTCCACCTTCTAACAAGAACCACCTGCAACTATTTAAAATTTAAATTCAGGAAAATAGATCTCTGTTTCCAGGAGTTTTCCAATCTTAAAAAGTATACGCAAGCAGGAATTTAACTTTCTAAAATGTTGCATGCTGTGGAAGCCGAGCTTGTGAGCCTGTCCATTGCGCATCACTAAACACAGCGGCAGAACAAAGTTGAAAACCACTTTCCGTACCTGCCTAAATTTTGCACGGGCCTCTTTCTCTTTCATCCTTCCGTGGGCAACTAAGTAATCAAACACTTCACCTGAATCAGAAAGGCAGAGCAGGGAGTAAAATATACACAGATTTTTGGTTAACAATATACACAATGTCAAGTTTTTGTCTCGTTTTTAGAGAAACTTTTGGCCCACAATTTTCTGCTATGTCTATACAAGTCACAAACCAAATACATGAATAGAAAAAAGAAAAAAAATTACACATGGAATTGAATATCTGCAGCAGTTTATGATTTAGCAAAACTCTTCAAACATGTCAGAAAAGCAGTACCAAGAAAACATGTTTTCTGCTTTCAAGTGTTACATACAAATACAGTCAACTCTTTATTATCCATTCTAATAAAGGGAAGCCACAGCACGGGAAATGAAGATCATACTTGGCTTTGTCTTTGGGCCTCCAGTAAAGAAAGACACACTCTCTTTCAGATTCTGCCACACATGGAGTCTTGGGCAATGCCATCTCACTACTGGACTGATTTCCTTCTTTTCCTTCCTATGCCGATGATGCTTAATCTCTCCCTACTTCTGTACTCTGGCAGTTAATACCAATTACCCAAAATTAAATCACACTTGTATACATCTGTTACCCCAAGTGAGCTGCAAACCACTTGCATATTGTCATGGTATCTGTACTTCATTTGTATACTCTTTATGACAGAACACAAGTGGATATGTAATAAATTCATTCAAAGAATTAAAAATAACTAAGTGTTGGAGAAAAAAAAATTTGTTGGTTTTTTGAGACAGGGTCTCACTTTGTAGTTCAGGCTGGCCCTGAACTCACTATGTAGCCCAGGCTGGCCTTGAATTCACAGTGATTCTCCTGCCTCAGCCTCCCAAGTGCTGGGATTGCAGGCGTGTGTCATCACACCTGGCTGAGAAAATTTTTTATTAGATTCATTTATTTACATATTTATGTTTTAAACTTTTCTCTGCTCAGTTTAGTAAAACAAATTAATCTTTAATTACAATATTAGAAATAAAATATCTCAGTATACTTATAATTTGCAACATACAGATATACATGTATATTAAAAACTTACAAAGTGGTTTTTAAAGAATTCCTGTTTAACACAGGAAAGCAATTAAAAACTCAGGCTTTAGGATCAGACCTATTTTGGTACGAATCCAGGTCCAGCCCTAAGCAGCGACTGGGAGATGATAAGAAGGTTTCTTAAATTCCATTAAGACTGAGTTTCTCCCTGCCGCCTGCTCGAGTGGCCACTGTAGGGAACACAGGGAGTAACGGATGTGCTCGGCAGTGACTGGCATACAGTGAGCACTCAATAAATGATACATTTGTACTAGGTGTATCGGTGTATTCCAGATACATCCACAATATCAACCCTAGGATGTAAGCAAAATATTAAAAGTCAAATATGCGATGGAAATACATCAGATGAAACTGATACACCTACATATTGTATCAAGCATACTGATGCGATTAAATGGGATGACGAGAATGGAGAAATGAATAGAAGTCCTAGTTGACTCATCTAAGCAGTTAATTTTAGATCTGTGTTAATAGTTGTTAATTTCTGTTAGCCCATCAGAGCCGCTAATTCCAGATTTGTGGGTTTAGGCTGGGAAAGATATATTTAGGACTTCAAAGATTTGGTTCTGCTCTTAGGTTACACCTAGAATGCTCAGACCCTGGACATGTACTGATCACGTGTGATTTGGTTCCCAACCAGCACGCCATCTCACTCACCCGTGTGCTCCTAGCTCCCAGGGTGCTGCCTGGGAAGCGTTTCATAAATGCTCTTTCCATGAAGGAAAGAAGGGTAAACACACCGTCCAGAGCAGACCGACACCTCCCTGTAATGGGCTCCTTGGATTAAACACAGTTCGAAATCATGAAGGTCTTCCCTGACTTGGGACGGATGAAGAAGACCTTCGCTCCACTGGGGACCAGAACCGACTAAGCAACCCCGGCAAAGGGAGCGCTGTTGGCCTCGGCCCTGCCACACTGGACGCCCAGTGTGCAGGCCGCACTCTACACCTGTATTTCCAACATGACCTTGCCATTTACGGATTGCAAAGGCAAGAAAGATTCCGGACTCGCCACAGGTCGGCTGACTGGCAAGATCCGAGGGAAATCTGTGCCGGGAATCAAAACTGAACAAGGAGGCGCCGGTTTGGGCTGACGGAGCTGCCTCTCCACGCCGCTTCCCGCTCCCCACTAGCCTTGCTGTGTCGGGAGGGCGGCAGCGTCCCCACTGCTGGCCTGGCCACTGCTCCCTTTATTGGCACCAATAGAGAGTTGACTGCACATGCCATCAACACGTCAATCTTCACGCGTGGCACTAGCACGGCCTCGCGGAGGGGCCGTGGCTCTCAGTGCCTAGGATTCCTCACACCTTTCTCTAAACTTTGGATCACTAGCAGGAAAGTAAAAAAAGAGTCAAAGTGAACTGAAAATAACCTTCAGGGTTCCCATGCTGACAGACTGATATGCAAATCTAAAGGACAGAAAAGTAAATAGTTCATTACGTGGTATTTGAAGGTTTATTAATTTTATTACAGACCTATATTTTATGCAAATGTGTCTGGATATTTAATTTTTAAAATCCTATAATAATAAACACTAATGAGCAAGGTTTTCAGATTAAGTTAAAAAAACTAAATTGAAATATTTTCAGGGTAAAAAACGTTTTTGCAAAAATCAAATCTACTAAAACATTTAATCCACATGAATAAAAAACCAGTTAAACATATTCAATGTTTATAATTTTTTGAAATGAGCGACTATATAAAAATATATAGTTTAGATGCTAGAGACTGAAATAAATCCTCTTTACTCCAGTTTTCATAAAATCTCCATCACATAAAAATCTATCAACTTTATTAGTTAAGAGCACTATATTAAGCTCCACACTGTTTTCCTATTGCTTAGCAGAAGGTTAATCAGCCAAATAATTTCAGCTGCCTTCTATTATTTCCAATTTCTTAAATTTGGGGGGCCTTTAAGTATCCTTCTTTACTTATTAAATTCTTTAACTCCAAAACTTTTAAATACCTTTCTGAGAAATACTAACAACAATAATTTTGAGTCAATTTGTCTCTCATTTGAGAGAAAACATGGGAGATAAAACTGATTTTTTTCTTGTATATAAGTTATTTAAGAAATATTTCTGACACTTTGAGAGCCAAAATATAAATTATAGTCTACAACAGAAGTGTCTTGCCATGTCCCTGCCAATTTAGTTCTCCAACTTAAAAAATATGCACATCAATTCTTGTTTACATTTGAACATCTTATGGATTACCTTGAAGATGTAAGTATCTTAAGAATCTGTCATATATGAACACTTAGTGCAACAGACATCTGACCTAGAACACTCTTTCTATGGACTTTATTAAATATATTCTGCATGCGAGATTACCTGCTTATAGCCAAGAGCTCCCAATCAAAATATCATGACATATGATGATTATTATTATATGTAAATAAGCAAACTGAAGTTTTCATAAGGTGACAGAACACATTTAGAGTTTCAAAAATCCCCCTAATTATTTTTTAAACAATCCAAAAGTTCTATTTATAATGGAAGGATCAAAAAGTCTTGAAAGCAAAAACACTGAATCTCCCTAAAGCTATGACGTAAAGGTGTTTTAATAAAATTATATGCATGCCACACAGAACTAGTATTATTAATTCTGCTTCCATCCTCTTCAGCCTTACCGCCACTTGCATATTCCATGATTAAATAGAGGGTCTTCTCTGTCTCAATGACTTCAAACAATTTCACTGGAAAAAGAAATTAGAGATAGAACTCTATAATTGTTAGCACAGAATGGGTGTGTTTTAAATAAACCTAAGGTAACACTAAAGCTAGTGAAAAACTGGAGTATTTGCTAAAAATGATAAATTGTAATCTTAAATTCAAAAAGTTTCTCAAGCATTATTACTCCTATAGAAGAAAAGTATTTCTACAAAGTGACTCAGAATTAAATTCTTGAGTTAAAAAGTTTCTGAGATTCGAAAACCATATATTTTCTAATCAGAATAAGAAAATAAAAAGAGAAATCCTAAAATCAGAGAAACAAAATTTTAAAATGCTTAAAAAGAGACTAGGCTATAATAACATATCATAAAATGTTAAATAATCTTTGATATTAAAGCAAAATATCTCTATATACTATTACAAAAGTTTCCGGTAAAAACAAAATTAGATTCATATAGTTGAAATTATTTACTACTCATAATCACACTAATAGCTATAAACAGACAAAAATTTTAAATATGCAAGAAACAAGTATTTGAAAAAAAAACAGATTTTTAAAGAACTGTTTTTTACTACCAATCAAATGATTTTAAATAATAATGTATCTAATCAATAAATGTATTTGTAATGATGGGGGAAATTAGAAATTACTAAAATTCAACAAATCGAAATCCTCTCTGTTTTCTTTAAAAATGCAGGTAGTTATTTTGCTTATAAACTATGATCAAATTCGAGCACATATTATTAAAATATCTGGAATTCATTTTTTATAAATACCTAAATGAGTACATGCGTACTCTCTATAAGGAGAGATCTACAAGAAGATACAAAGCATTTGAATGCATTAACTCCTAGTTTTAACAATTATTTGGATTGTGAGCAAAATACAGCAAAGTGGTAGAAAACAGCAATTTGTAGCCTTCAGTGAAGTTCCTTATGATCTATTTTTAACCGAAGTGTCACTTACCCAATTTATCACTTTTCTTCTATTTATGCAAAGCATTCTTAAAAGTGTATCTTTTCAAATATCCTCAAATTATAGAAAATAATTCTTCACTAATCATGTATGTAAATTTCATACCTATATTAGGATGATTCAATATCTTCATTATTCGTACTTCTCGAAACAACTGTCAAAGAAAACAGGGAGACACATTTCCATTTAAAAGACAAGACCCAAGCAGAGAGCCACTGAAAGCATCCATATGCTTTAATCACCTGTGCAGAAGACGCAGCAAGATTCTGGCAATGAACTGAAATGAGGCTTGTTTCTCGGCCCCCAATCCATATAAAGATATTGACTTCACTGAGACTGAGTTTCTAGAAGAACCATAACTAGACTAACTCAAGTGGCTCTGTGCCCATGTGGGCTGTGAATGTGCTGATCGTCAGGGAACTGGCACTTTATTCAGTGACCCTTCCTGGCTTCCCGGCCTTTTGGCTAAAATCAAGTGTATTCAGTGACCCTCCATGAGTAGGAACAAAAGACAAACACCGTGGAAATGGAATTAAATGGCCCTCCCTGTGACCTTTACTCAAATGGCCTTCCCTGGGGGTCCAACTCCTTAAAGTCATCTCTTTTGTTTCATTTTCACGAGAGATGCAGGAGCACTGGACTCGTGGAACAGCAGTATGATCTGGCATTTCCCCCTCTATGTTGTCTTTGAGTATATGTCAGATTTGAAATCAAGCAATTTGTTCAAGAAAATAGAAGAACCAAGAGTTGATATTCCAAAAAGTCTATATTAAGACATGTGTTTTGTCAGAATAAAATTTAAAATTAGTGTTTCCAGAAATGATGTTTCTCCAAAGAATATCTATCAATGGCCAAAAAGAACAGGGGAAGATGCTTGACTGTACTGATGTTAGGGAAACACAAGTCAAATCCACAATGAGATACCCCTCGAACTCCGCTGGACGACTATTTTTTTTTAAGCCAGGCACACGACTGTAGTCCCAGCACGCTGCAAGGCTAAGGCCAGAGGGTGGCAAGTGAAAGGGCAGCCTGTGTAACTTAGTGGTTCAGTGAGACCCTGTGTCAAGAAAAAACAAAACAAAACAAAACAAAAAATAGAAGGGTCGGACACAGTGAAATTGGAACCCTTCTGCACTGTTGCTGGGAATGTCAAATGATGAAGCCTGTACTGAAAACCATATTCCTAAAACAGTTAAAAATAGACTTACCATACGACTTAGAAATTCTATTTCTGAGTCCAGTATATAGGGTACTGTCCAGGTTTAAAAAGGAAGGAAATCCTGACACACTGCAACATGAATGACCCTGGTGGACCATATGCTACGTGAAATAACGCAGTCACAGAAGGACAGGCGCTGACTGCCTTGCTATCTGAGGTCCCTGAACAGGGTAGCCAATCAGCTACTAACCAGCATTTAACTTCCTAGCCCCTCCAGGGCTGGGTGGGTGGGAGGGACTGCTTGGTGAGCACACAGCGTCAGCTGGGAAGGAGAGGAGTCTGGATCTGGACAGGCCCGCCTGCCACAGAGCACTCAGCCTCACTGAACTGGGCTTTAAAATGGGTGAAATGGTAAATGTCGTGTATATTTTATCGTACCCTTTAAAAAGATATAAAATATGCAAAAATACATCAATAAAACTCCATCCCAATGGAAAAATCTCCTTAAGGCTTAGCTGCAACAGAGAAGCTTGTCCTATCGGCCCTCAACAATGGCTCCATAAGATCCAGGAAGTACGTAAGTCTCTCTGTGTTTCACGTGCACACATCCATAGAAATACATTTTATGAAGACACAATAATTTAAAAACTGCATGCCAGTAAGAATATAAAAGGTAAGTTCATTCACGTTCAAGACAGCTCCTTCCTAGTCTAACTGTGAAGCGCACTCTTTGTTTAAATTTGGGAATCTCGGGGTGGCCACCCAGGAGTTTTCCCAGGCTCCAACAGCACATCTTCCCACGTGACTGCCCACGTCTTCCTCCCGGCCACAGCACTGCCATTCTGTCTTCTGCCAGATCCTTACCCTCTCCTCAGTGTTTAAACATGGACTTCCTCAGTGCTGAGGTTGTAGCCCCCTAATCTACCTGCTCTTCTTGGGGGCTTTATCATGGTGTCATGGTTTATATCTAAAATGCACCTTTAAAAGTCCCCTGTGTTCAGAGGTGGGGCTTTTGGAAGGTGACTGGATCATGGGGCACTATGCTCATCAGTGGACTCATGCACTGATGAGTTCATAGCTCAATGTGCTGTTAGGAGGTGGGGCCTGGTTGGAGGTGGGTCACGGGGATGTGACCTAGAAGGATGCATTCTTGCCCCTGGCTCCTCCCTTCTCTCTGCTTCCTGGCTGTCATGGATTGAATCTAGCATGGTGTTCCACCATGCTGTTTCTGTCTTGGAGCCAGCTGACCATAGACTAGATCCCCTGAAACATGAGCCAGATTAAACCTCTCCTTTAAGCTGTACTGTCAAGTACTGACACTTAGGGACAGGAAAGCTGACAGATACACAGGGTTTCTGCTGACTGAATCTTAACTCTTCATCCCAAACACGCTTTTATCCTAAAGTTTTGGTCTACGCATCTCCACCCTCTCCAATATTTTCACTTGGTTGTCTCTCAGGAATTCAAGCCCAACACATGATTCTTCATACCAAACTGGTGGTCTCCTTAGGCCACCAGAACAAAATCCATGATCTTTAGCGTGTGTGGCCAGCCCTGAGATCGAAGCCCTTTGCCTCCCTGGTCTGTCAGGATGCTCTTGTTCCTGGATGGACTGCACGCCAGCCGCTCAGCATCTCTCTCAGTCCTTAAACTCACTGAGCTCCTTCCCACCAGGGCCTGGGGTGAAATGTCCCTCTCAGGCTGGAATGAATGTTCTTTTCCCTACTGTAGGGTTATAAACTATTTCATACCAGTTGAAAAGTTTAAAAATCAATATAGCACCTCCGAATCTATCACTTTTAACAAATAATGTTAATATTCTGCTTTAAGTATTTACATTTGCATTTTTGTTTTTAAGAAAAACAATAAATGTTAATAATTGTATTTTCACGAAGTATCACTGGCATCAGCCATTACACTTGTAACGAGGACCTATCCCACCTCTCCCTTCCTTCTCGCCCCAGGCATAACCCTGACCTGAGGTTAGTACACACCATCCATCACACGTACTCCCATAATTTTTCTACACGTATAAGTATGTTACTCATTACTTTTTGTGTTTTAAACTTTAGATAAATGGAATCATGCTGAAAATCTCATTCTAACCCTCTTTTTCATTCGCTGCATCATGTCTGGAGATCCATCCTCATTTAGATAGAGATCTGGTCCATCTATTTTAATTGCAGTGTTCTGTTACATAATATAAAGAAACCATAGTTTATAACTATCCTACCGAGGGTGCTTAAACTTCTTCCACTAAAAACCACGTGACCCATGCTACAGTGAACATTTCTGATTTGCTTCCCTAAAGCAGGTATCCAGAAACTCCTGCTGGGTGGGGTGGTCACATCTGCAGTTCTGTTAGGTCTCGCCAAATTACCAGGCCTCCACCTCACCCTGCATTTGAAGGCCCGTGCAGAAGAAACACTGAGCACGTCCCACACCGCCCCAAGGGCCGCAGCCCTGTGGCTGAGTTGGAAGTCCCATCCCTGAGAGGGAGCCGGCCCTGGCTGTTCTGGACCCCTCACCTCCTAACCAGCCCCACAGGTTGGGAAAGCAACTATTAGCAGGCAGCTGGGCTCCATAGACTGTGAATACTTCAGCTGGAGGGCCGGCCAAGGCCTTCCTCAGGTACAGGAACCAGGGGTTGTTTTACACACACACACACACACACATGCACACACGAACACACACACGAGTACAGAGTTCCCATCTACCTGCTCACCTCTGCCAGACACGCACTGCCCACACCGTCAAAGCCCCAGGCCACAGTGGTGCTTTTGTGACAATCAGCGAACAGCACGGACTCACCGCCACCACAGGCGCCCAGAGCCAGCATCAGCATCGCTCCTGTGGGCATCTTCCACGCATTGGCACAAACGGATGATGACACAGCCACCACCTGCATCGTGCAGAACAGCTCCCACTGTGCTAGACACAGCTGCACACCACCTGCTTGCCCACGGTCCTGCCCCGGCCCCTGAACCACTCATGGTCCTAGCCTCTCCACAGCTCTGCTTTCCACCAGGCCACACACGTGGGCTAATACAGAGTGTGGCCTTCTCAGCTGGGCTTCTTCCGCTCAGGAAAATGCACTTCAGGTGCCTCTACATCTTTTCGTGGCTTGTGACCTCACCTCCTGTCAGGGCTGGGTAATATTCCACCGTTGGTACGCACCACATCTGTTCTCTGGAGGGCAGCCTGGTGGCTCCCAGGTCGTATCCACTAAGAATCATCTGGTATCAACATTTGTGCGCGGGTTTTGATATGGATGCACATTTTCAGCTCCTTTGGTGATGACTCAGGAGTGGGGCTGCCGGATCCCAGGGACTTGGGGTTCAGGGGAGCGGGAAGGAAGCCCATGGCTCCCGAGCCCGAAGGAGGCCCGCTGGTCCAGGCCTCACCTGCTCTGCCGGCGCCGAGGCGTGTCGTCCAGGGCACAAGGTCCCACGCGGTGTTTGTTCAGGTGCTTTGCTCCTGCTTTAGTCAGGTTTTTCAGTTTCAAAATCCTCAGAGTCGGTTTGCGAGGCGCCCGCCCTCACCCACCCGCCTAGCACGAGGGTCCCCGGCTGGCCCCCGCGTCCTCGGAAGCAGGGCGGCTGCCTCCCAGAGGCTGCCGAGGGCCACCAGCCGAGCCGAGCCGAGCCGCACCTCGCACTGTGGAGCCTCTGATTTCTTACTGGGGGGGCTGGGGATTCAGCTCAGTGGTTCCGCCGCCTGCCTCACAAGCAGAAGGACCCAAGTTCGATCCCTCATACCCGCCCCCCCCCAAAAAGTAACTTTGAATTTGGGGCCGGGGATATAGCTCAGTGGTTTCATCGCCTGCTGCCCAAGTGCAAGGACCGGAGTTGGTACCAAAAAAAAATAAAAATTTCAATGATTTCTTACTGGGGCCCAGGGAGTGGACAGCTGTCCGCCCCAGCCGCCTTCCTCCGGCGCCCTACAGGAGGCTCCAGGCGGGGTCTACAGTAGGCTGAGCGAGCCCGAGGGCCAGGGACACCCCGGAGAAGGGAGAGTGGGGATCTCGGAGCCGGCCTGGGCACAGCAAGAAAACAGGTGCCTTGGGCCCACACCAGCATTTGCGTCTCTGATTCTCACCTCCGTTTCTATTTTTCCTTTCGCAGTTTCTTTTCCCTCCCTCCTTCCCTCCCTCTCTCTCTTCCTTCCTTTTTTTTTTTGCGATACTGGGGATCGAACTCAGGACCTTGGGCTGGCCACCCACTGAGCTACATCCCCGGCCCCTCTTGCTCAGTTTCCAACCGGGATGGGGTGACAGTGCTTGCTTAATGTCCACAAGTTCCGTTACCGAGCCAAGTTCACCACCTCCTGCAAAATTGTCTCAGGCTCCTAGGAGCTGGAAATGAAGGCCAAAGTCCATTAAAACCGCGTGTTGCAGGAAGAAGGGAGAGCTGAGTGGAGGCAGGGGCTCTGCCATTTGCACTCGACAGCCCTCACCGCCTCCAGCCCCCACAGCCTCCTTCTTGGTTCTTGGCTCTGTTCCAGATAACTGAGGCTGGTAGGAAATCTTCAGGGGTTTTGTTTTGTTTTGTTTTGTTTTGTACCAGGGATAGAAATCAGATCCTTGCACTTGCAAGCCAGGCGCTGGAACCACTGAGCTGAACCCCCAGCCCCTGGAAATCTTCAGTTTTATGGGCAGTTGCTGTCCAATTTGGGCCTTCCTGGGTAGGAACGAGGTTAGGACTCACCACAGTCCATAGTGTCCATCACTGTGGAGTATTTGCCTTCTCTCCTCTCAACTACCATTTTGGTGGGGAAGTGCTTAACCAAAGTATTTGCCAGAGATTTTGTGACTGGCTTTGCATACTTGGCTCAGGGATATTTTTGCTGAGAGACCTTGAATTCTGAACATGGCGTCTGGGATTCCATTCTCCTCTCTATCTTAAGTGATCAAAGTTTTCCACACCACAGGGATTATTTTGTAGACATTCTGTCTGGCATTATTAGCTTACCAGAGATGTCTGGGCAGTATCTGAAAGCACAAAGTTTAGAAGGTTTGGGCCACTGATACTAGCACTAAAGGGATTATTTGTTCACTAAAATCTAATTTAAGATGTCAGTTGCCGAGTGTTTACACTCCTGCTTCAGCGGAATTGTGTCCTATCACATGGTCCGTAATGTCAGCGCCGGTTCTGTGCCATATAAGGACATAGTGCTGAGTAGTGGTCGGCGTGTCTGTTTTCATTTCACGCCGTCCCAGTTAGGAAATCTTCTGACTTCCGGGCCCCTACATCGTTCTGTAAACTGGGAATGTGGTGCAACCCCGTGAACAGGAGAAAACGCCAGTTGTAAACGATGCACAGGTAGAGAAGGTTCTGGCAGAGATGAAGTGACGCCCATAACGCTGAGGCCCACATGCGTGGCAACGCTGCCAGCTGTGTGTAAGCAGCTGCGTCCGTGTTCACGGGTAGAGGGATTCTGGGAAAAGAACTAATCTTACACTTGAAATTTCCAAGCTATGAGAAAACTGTGCAGTTGCTCTTCTTTCCCTCCATGTTATAGCCTGCTTACGAGAAGACCAAGGTGACTCAGATGGCCATGGACCATTCCCCAAAACCCGCAACATCTGAGCTAGGGCTCAGGCTTCAAGGAACAAGAAAACACAGCACCCACTTCCAACACGTCTAAGGAGCCATCCACGCTGCTGGTGGGAATGTAAACTAGCACAACCATCATGGGAATCAGTATGAGGCGCCTCCAAAAACTAGAACTAGAAATTCCATTCAACCCAGCTATTCTCCTTCCAGGTATCTTCCTGAAAGAGTTAGACATCGCATTACAGCGATCCATGCACATCCATGTTTATAGCAGCACGACTGACAATAGCTAAATCTCGGGAGCAGCCTACATGTCCATCAACAGATGAATGGATAAAGAAAATGTGGTATTTACACACCATGGAGTAGCACTCTGCTATAGAGAAGATTAAATTTGAGTCATTTGTAGGAAAATGGATGCACCTTGAGACCATAATGTGAAGTGAAATAAACCAAACATACAAGCTTAAGTTTTACATGGTTTCTCTTATATGAGAAACCCAAAGTATAAATAAGGAGCAAAATAAAAGACAGATGATCAGAAGGAGGGAGACGGATCTTTCTCAAAGGGGAAGGGACAGAGAGATGGAGGGGGGGTGGGCGGGGAGGGAGAGGGGTGGAATCCCTTATGGGCAGGCACCAGCTCCCCACAGGGAAGGTAATCATCACGTACGAGAACATGTACTAATAAAAATTAAGATTGAGAAAAAAAGCATCCAGGTGGTAAAAAAAAAAACTCATCCAATTGGATTCTATTTATTTAAAATATGCGATGCAAATATATGAGCATATTACGTGAACAGAATAATGTTGAAGATTCTTAGCGATTCCAAAGACAAAACTATTTTTAGAACTTTATATCTTAGTGGTTTTAAACAGTTGGCATCACAAATTTAGATTCTTTTATCTATCACTGATGTTGGTGTCCAGGGCAATATTTCCTGTGTTATACACAGAAGAGAATAAAAGAGTGGGATCAGCTTAAACAGATCAAAGCAGAATAAAATGTAACCAAAACCTTCTGAAAGGGGATTAAAATGAACTCTTAATATCCTATCATCGTGTCTTTAGTGGAAGCATATTTTGCTATTTTTATCTACTCCTTAATTTTCTTTTTCGGTACGGGAAATTAAACTCAAGACCTTACGCTTGCCAGGCAGGCGTGGCGCCACTGAGCTACCTCCACAGCCCTACTATTTTTATCTATAAAACTGAACTGATAATGCTCAGAAAAACAAATGAATTTCACTTCATTACAATTTTTATGCTCCTGACCCAATGGGGGAGCCCAGATGTCAAATGTTCCACCACGATAACCAGTCAAACTTCGATCTATTTCCCCCCAAAAAACCTTTTAAACAGAGAACGTATCTTATGAACATCAACGTAAATTATCTAAAAAACAACAACACATACAAAGCACTGGCTACATTTACTGAATCTGAGTCTTTCCTTTGCTTTTATTTTCATAGGTTACAGTACCATTCTTTATAGCCTGTTTGGAAAAGGCACATTTTGTCTGTGAAGATTAGCAGAATCTGTAACAGAAATTATTTATCAGCCACAAGCAAATCTTTCAGTCATTAAGATAAATGAAACAGGGCCGGGGATTTAGCTCAGTGGTTTTGCCACCTGCTGTGCAAGTGCAAGGACCCAAGTTCGATCCCTGGTACAAAAAAAAAAAGATAAATGAAGCAACACTTAGTGTCATTTCTCATCTCATAAGCAAAATTATGGCTGTGTGATGTCTGTGGCACCCTTGAGAAGGACACGGGTTGGGGTCACACTACTGGGGCCCAAGGGACAAGCTCTGGATGTCGTTAAAGCCACTCTTTCCCAGGTGATGCAGGGCTTAACTCAGGAAAAGCTGAAGCCGAGGTGGGTTGCAGGCAGTGCCCTGGGCACAGCTAGGCAGACTGTGGCTTTTGAAAGGGCTTCCAGCATACAGGAGCGCAAAATTCTGTCCCACTGTGGCTTCAGCCCAGTTTTTTTTTCTTTTTTTTAGGCATCTTTGAGTAATTCTGCAGTTCAGGGAGCATGGCTTTTCATCACTCACACAAATGCATCCCAATCAGCTGAAAGACTGGCTGTAGAACAGCCTTTCTCCAAAAAAGACTGTAATACATTATCTCAATTCACAGAAAAGGAAGAATCCAGAAAACCTGCCATGTCCTCACTGATCAGAAATACCAGGGCTAGGAAAAGTTATATTGGTTGTCAAATTTAAAAAGAATCCCGAGAAAGTACAAAGATCTCTAAAAAGAAATGTATAAAAATACACTGAGTTACCCAGCAGAGCCAAGTGAAAATGAAAGTTTTGATATCACCAACCTAAATTTTTAATCTAATGTTAGAACTATGGCAGATGTAGTTAAACACACCATACTAAAATTTTCTTATGAGATCTCCAGGTTAGGAGCCTGGCCCTTGATGTCACATTTACATACGTGACTGCGATCTCATTTTATTCTTATAAAATCAATGTATTTGTCACTATATAGAAACTTAGCATATA
This sequence comes from Heterocephalus glaber, assembly GCF_000247695.1. The sequence continues at coordinate 4,054,307 of NW_004624835.1, read as the reverse complement.
TGGCCTAAACACTAAAAGATTTGCTTCATTTTTAAGGTGCTAAAATGTGTATCTGAGAACATTTTCTCATTGAAACAATGAAGTAGAAGGCTTTTGCTTTCTGTGACATTCAATCCTAACTTTCTGCTGTTTTACATTCTGACCTTTGATGAAACATTCCTATCTTTTATACTGAATTGTCTGACAGATGAGTTCTTGTGAAGAGAAGCCAAGAGAAGCAATGAAAGAAAACCCGCCTACGAACAATATTAATTCATAACTTGATTTTTCACTAAGAAGAATCCTGAATACTTCAAAATATTTGACACAAAGATTTATTCTACTTAACTAAAAGAGACAAACTTCTTTCGTATGGTGCATACATTCTAATATAGTCTATGAAAATGTTCCAAATTCCAAAAATCTCTGAAATCTCAAACACTTCTGGTCCCAAACATTTCGGGTAAGAGATACTCAGCCTATAGTAGATATTTTTCAAGCAACTATCTGATCAGTCATAAACAGTGTGTTTATGTCATCCCTAAATCAATATACTGATGAAATGCAGTACTATACCGATGGGAAAGTTTCATATGACTGACTTTATATAATATTAATATGAATAATAAACACATTCTAATTACTTATGAAAGTAATTAAATACCTTTTGTAGACTGGTAGGATTTAGCTGAGTTTTGTCTATTATTTTCACAGCAACCTAAAAAACAGAATCATTATAGTTGAGGCTATATATTTTAATGAATAAAAACCTAGAAAGAAAAATCTATGTTTCATTCCTAATGATATTCAATTTATTTGACCATTCACATACATAATTGGATGGTAAAGTTTTTTTTTGGTACCAGGGATCGAACTCGGGTCCTTGTGCTTGCACAGCAGGCAGTGAAACCACTTAGCTAAAACCCTGGCCCTGGATGGTAAAGTTTTGATAATTGGGCAGCCTCAGAGTATATCCCATTGACCTGTCTTTAACCTATTTGATCCCCAGTCAATAAAATTAACCCTTTGGTACTTCTGAGTTTCCCCTTGTAATGTAAAAATCATCCTGCATTTTGATCTTTTTACTCATGATCTTGATAAGGAGCAAATCTAGGGGAGAGTGGCTTATAAACTTACAATAATTTAAAAATTATGCTAATAAAATAATTACTACATGGGTAGAGCAATTGGATACCCAAACTTCCTTATTGCAAACTGACGATGGATTTGAATATCCTCAATGGTTTTGCTTAGGGTAGCTGTGTCCAAACAGCTCCTGAAGTCTGAATGGAGAAAGGGACTAAATTCAAGCAGAGATGACAATAACATCAGGTATAGACTAAAGAGAAAACATAGTAAAAAAGCATTTTATGGTTGAGATTTTTTAAATAATGCCCTAATCAGGTAAATAAGGCAAAATATTGAACATTTATTTAAATAAAGTCTTTAACTCCAACCCATGGACATAAGTATTCAATGCATGTACAGTAGTGCCTCGGTTCATGAACTTCATTCATTCCACGATTCTGGAAAAGACAGCAAAGTTTCTGTTTGTGTGGGAAAGATGGCTGTGCTCATGTTCATCATCTCATGTGGAGTTCACCAACAAAAAATTTGCAAAATGCTTGTGTTTGCAAACCAAATTGTTCATGAACAAAAGTGTTCATGAACCAAGGTACGTGTATATGTGATTATGTACATTTTTACTCTATAAATACAGATTATTTAAAACACATAGGATTTTAGAAATCCAATTCTCTTAGCACCTGAGAAAACCATCTGTATAGCAATGTGGTTGCTAAACAGATTAAAAATTGGTGAGCGATTTTTCTACATTTTTACACATACTTATACCTAACTTACCTGAGTAATAAATAACTTATCCTAGTGTTGTTCCTGAGACTGAGTAGCAAGGTAATGAGAAATGTTCACAGAAGCCAAATAATAAAACAGAAGCCCGAGGAAAGCTCTTTTTTTTGTACCGGGGATCGAACTCGGGTCCTTGTGCTTGAGAGGCAGGCGGTGGAATCACTGAGCTAAATACACGGCCAGAAAGCTCATTTTTAAGGAACACTAATGTGTTGAAATGATTCCTTCCTAAGTGTTGAAAGGCCAACTTTGATGTCATGAAATAGGCCCATCAGCACGCATCCCAGTGTTCACTGTGTGCACCTGTTGAACGTCAACTATGAGCAGAGCTTTCTCACAGAAAGTTTCTTGGAGAGGCCCAGGCCAAATGCGATCGTGAAAACTTACCTCCCGACCAGTGAGCACGTGTCTGGCCAACTTCACCTTGGCAAAGTTCCCCTTCCCTATTGTTTTCTGTAAACGGTAACTTCCAATGTGAGGCTGCTCGTCCGTTGCCGACGTGATGGAGCTTCTACACCGGGGGATGTTCTGTCTGCTACTTGATTTGGTAGGCGGGATGTGTGGCTCAGTGTATTCATCCACAGACGTATTCTAAGGATAAAGTTACATATTTACTCTTAGTTAAATTACACCTCAAAAAGACAATTGAAAAGACTAATAATTTTCATTAATGGTTCATCTTCAATGAAAGTTAATTGTCCAATACCATCTTAAAGTTTAGGTATTCCATTTATAATGTTTCTTGACTTCCACTCCCTTGACCATGAGGAACAATCATTTAAACTGAAATGTTCTCCATAGCTTTAGGCACACAGTATCTCAGTTCACAAACCTGATTCTCGCCACGATTCTGGTCGCAAACCGATGTGGATGAGAACCAAATCAAATTCAACTGTGAGGATCAGTGTTGACCTTGTGGGGAAATTTGATCCAGTTCTCATCCAGTTCAGTTTGTGACCAGAATCGTGGCGAGAATTGAGTTCGTGAACTGAGATGCCATATGCTTTGATTTTAAAGTGGAAATGAGTAGGCAGTCAGACATCCCGCTCTTCCTATATCCTTTTGGGTGAGAGACTGCACATCCAGGACTGATTCGTTAGAAGGACAGAGTCTTTACTGCTGAGGCAGCCTCCCGAGTACAGCTGGTCTCTCTGATCAGCCCGCCACCTGGGCTAGTACCTCATGTGCTCCTGTTTGCTGGGCACAGCACCTGACCAACAAGGCATCAGGTGCCCGCCTCCAGTGTACCTGAGGCCAGTTCTCGCCGATTCCCACCCGGTGCACCATGACCACGTGACCCTGGCCAGGTCCACGGCCCCGAATCCACTCCATTCCTGCCTGGTGCTATGCTGGAGGCAAAGATGCCACTGTGTCAGCCACCTCACGGGAGCCTACAAGTGCAGCAAGCAACTTCCTGTTCCCGAGCTCAGGTCCAGCTGTAACCGACTCGGCCTCTCCAGCTGGCACCATTCCTGCCCTTCCAGCTTTGTCTGCATTCAGACAAGCGTAAACTTTCTAGCAGTTTTTGTAAAACAGAAAAGAAAAGGAACAAAATCTCATACAATAAACATAACATTCTTCTCCACCTTCATAAAAATCAGCTAAAGATGAGTAGAACCAATTAGCAAAGGAAAGGCTCTCCTTTATCCAGAAAGTAACTAATTCAAATTCATGTCGTCCTAACCTGTATAAGCAAAAGCCTGCCTACAATATCTTGAGCAGAAATTTCTTAAAGGCAACTTGAGAGATGATTCTATTTCCCAGTCCCATGCAAAGAATGATTTGTGCTCACTTTTCTATTTGTTGCCGCTTTCTGATATTTTATGATAATTTTTTTGCTTTAATTCAGCTCAGGATGAGGGAGGGGTTTTCTCATTCTGAGTTAGCTGCCCTGTCTGTGGAGTGCACACGTTCCGCGTCCCAGCACACACGTCTGCTCACCCGCCTCTGAGGGCAGGAGTGTGTCTCTCTTCCTGTGCTCCCCATCCTGCCACGTGCAGGTGCACAGCAAAGGGTAACGAGTCAGCAGTTCCCGCTCGGAGCATCACCTCCGGACCCGCATTGCCAGCATCCGCCGGGAGCGCGTCACAAACTTGAGGCCTCCAGGTGACAACAGGGCGTACCAAAGTTTGAGAACAATCGCGATGGGTACCAGAAGGAAGGAAGTGCAAAGTTACTCACGACTCGGACAACTGGGCACAAACAAGAGATGTTTAACTACATTCACTACGGCTACAGTATTTCCCACAAATAGGACTCTGAACCTTTCCTGCAGAGAATGCTGGCTCGGCCACCCTGTGGGATTTAATAGGACCCTCTCCTCCCCCACAAAGCATTCTATGTCTTCTCACAAAGCAGAACTGATTGCTTCTTTCTTCTACTGCAACCTTTATATCCCGCAAGCACTTTCGCTATTAGAGCTATCACACCATCTTCTAAATATTTGTCCATGGTCAGCTGCTATGTAGATCGGAAGCTCCTGAAAGCCCCATAACCCAATGAAATCTTTTGCATGAACAGGGAATTCAATGCAAATGAGCCAATGGAGGGAGACTGGAGACTCCTGGCGTGGCGCCTGTGCGGATGACGGATGATGAAGGCGCCAGGTCTGTGATGAGTGAGAGAACCATCCAGTCGCTGCCGGCTGCTCGGCAGGCGGCGCTGTGGGTCCCTCACCCAGCCTCCCTCCACCACACCCCCAGGCTTCCCCAGGCCTCACTCTTGGGGTGCGGCAGAGCACCCATTCTTCACGTTGTCATGGGGTTTTCTTTGGTCAGCAGAATGAGAGGAAAGCAGCAGGATGCGAGACCCGTGCACGTCTTCAGGAGGCCTGCGTGCTCCTGCCTGCTCTCTTAAGATCAGGCCCTGGCAGACAAGCACCATGTGCCCTGGGCTAAGTGGAAGTTGGGCTTCTTTCTCATGGCACTCGGGGACGATCAGTGGCCTCAGGATGACGCTGAACATCTCCTTCTCAGCCAATGGCTGCCAGAAACTCACTGAAGTGGACGATGAACGTGAACTTCATACTGTCTACAGAGGCGGGTGACCACAGAAGTGGCTGCTGACACTCTGGGTGAAGAATGGAAGGGTTCTGTGGTCCGAATCAGTGGTGGGAATGACAAACAGGGTTTCTGCATGAAGCAGGTATCTTCACTCAGGGCCCAGTGTGCCTGCTACCGAGTGAGGGGCGTTCCTGTTACAGACCGAGGAGAACTGGGGAGAGAAAGAGCAAATCTGTTCGGGTGGCATTGTGGATGCCAGTACTCTTACTTTGGTTACTGTAAAAAAAGGAGGGAAGGAAACTCCTGGTTTGACTGATACTACTGTGCCTCTCTGCCTGGGACTCAAAAGAGCGAGCAGAATCCGAAAACTTTTCAGTCTCTCTGAAGAAGATGATGTTACGTTGTCAGAAAGCCCTTAAACAAGAATGGCAAGAACCCAGGGCCCACGCACCTAAGATTCAGGGTCTTGTCACTCCTCCTGTCCTTCAACATAAGCGTGGCCACACTGCTCTAAGGAAGCACTGTGCTAACAAGGATGAGGCTACAGAGTGCGCTAAACTTCTGACCAGGAAAATGAAGGAAGCCCCAGAAAATGCCAGGAACAAATTCCCAAGAGACACAGGCTGTCCTCTCTGAGAGCTTCTACTTTCAAGTCTGAGTCCAGTCAAAAATAAGAAGGCTTAAATGACAAATAAATAAGATCTGACTGCAAAAATAATCTGGCCATGACCACGAGAAGAGCTTTCCCAGGATGACCCTAGAGGAGGATGAGAAAGACAAGGCAGAGCCACTCCCAGCTGAGCCCAGACCAGCTCCGAGGGCGACACTCTGACTCTTAAAAATAACAGGGGCTCTCACTGTGACCCCCAGTGTGGGGACGATTCTTACGCAGGATGTCAGTGGTACACAAGCTACTGTCTTTATGGATTTCGCGGTGCTGAGGAATCCAGCCCAGGGCCCGAGCACTTGAGGCAAGTGCTCTACCACTGAGCCACAGCCCAGCCCCTCTCTCCAGCATTTTTAAATAAAGATAAGCACACGGGCAGAGTTAGGGAAGCCGTTAGGAATGACAGACATTCTTCTCAGGCAAATTCAAATTCTAGCAGAGTCTGGGGGGAAGAAGAAGGCTTAGAATCAGTCACCACGGAGAAAGCCTCGAGTGTTGGTAACCTGCACGGGGCAGAAGACTTGCTTCTTTTATCCCCAGCACTAAGTGTGCTGTAACAGATTCTGGTCAGCAAAGATTCTGGAGTGCATGCTTCCCAGGGGTCCACAGACTGTCACTGGCCTGACCCTGAGGTAAAGCACTGAATTATGGGACAGAGAACTGAATTGTTTCTGGTTGATTTTTACTTTTAAAAAGCTCTAACTCTCAACATTAAGCAGCACCATATTCTCCAACTCATATCAATATATTAATTTGTTATTTAAAGTCATACAGAGCTGGGTGTGGGGCGCACACCTGTAAATGAAGCTCTCTGGAAGGCTGAGGCAGGAGGGTCACAATTTTGAGCCCAGCCCGGGCCACTCAGTGACTTAGTAAGACCCGGGGCGGGGCGGCTGGGGATGTAGCTCAACACAAAGCCCGGTTTCCCCAGTACTCCCCTGATTACAATACACAGTACATAGTATTTTAAGTTCAGATTGTAAGGCATTCATCAAAAGAAAACTTTCTAGCAAATTCTGCCTTTGCTTAGGACTGCACAGCAGAACTCAGGACCTCGTGAGCACTGCAGAGCCGTGCGGGAGAGCTGATCTCTCCTTCCTGACCCACAGCTTCACCCGCAAACAGGAGGCCTGCAAGAACTCTCAACCAGCTCATGCTAGATCCAATAGTGACTTGGCCTGAGGACACCCGCAGCCCAAGGCTGTCAGACACAGAAATTATGTTAGCTTAATTATAGCATTGCTCCGAGTTTAGTTTCCACCTCTAGCTGAAAGGAACAGATGTAAATCCTGTCGTTCCTTCCAGTCACACACGCTACCCAGCAGCTTGGCCTTTCTGGGTTCTTTCCACTCGGGCACCTGGCCCTGCACCCACACTGAGCTGCGGCACGGAGGAGTAACCAAGGTCAAGGAGAGGCTTAGCAGCTCCCCCAGGGCCACCCAAGGGCTACAGGCCTGCAGCTCCCGGGTGAGAACAGAATTCCTCCAGCCTGGAATCCCAACCCCACTATGCGGCCTCCGGCATCCTTAGCTTTCATGCTACTGCTTCTTTATCTGTGCAACAGAGCCAATAATAAAGCCCAGCTCTGCATCTCCATTCTGAGGATTGGATGAAGCAACTGAGGTACAGAAGCCATGTACACCATGTGCATTATGTGTAAGACTTAGTTAATTAAAACTACTGATGCAATTAAGAAACAACAAAAACAAAACCACCTTGCAGGCCAAATCACACAGCCCATTTCCCCTGCTGTCTGTCACTTCAACCACTCCTGGCTCCTATTTCTGTGTCAGTCAGGTTTATTGTCTGCAAGCAACAGAAACAAATCAGACCATCTCAAGCAGAAGACGAAGTTTTAAGTTTGTAAGTAGCTGAAAGAAATTCTAGGTATGAAACTAATTTTCTAGTGAAAAAAGACAACAATGTACAAGTAGCCAAAATAAGATTCTTAGAGTTAATAGTAAAGGCTAAGAGTTAAATAAAACCAGGTGCTGGGACAGAGTGGGTGGAGAGAAGGGTGCTGGACTGAGTCCCACACTACAAAGAAGTGATGGGAGACGTAACAGCAAAAGGACCCACAGATGACAAGGAGCAGACACATGGAGGAGGAGCACCCGGCTAGGGCAGACACAGCAAACAATGTACTTGGTAAGCTCTCCAGGAGCATGCAGAAGCAGATACTAAATTCAACGGGGTGTCTACCACAAAGGCTTACATATTACGGACCCAACTGTCCAAAAGGAGAAAACTACAAATTTATACCACTAGCATCCAAGCAGACTCCAGTTACACACAGACAGCGGTGCCTCGGTTCATGAATTTAATTCATTCCAGGATTCTGGGAAAGATTCTGGCAGGCGTGTTCATCACACAAAGCAGACTTCACAAACGGAAGCAAAATTGTGCAAATCAAACTGTTCACAAACAAAAGTGTTCGTGAACGGAGGTACCACTGTAAATCCCTGCATATTTGACCACACTAAGTCAGATTTAAGAGACCAAAGAAGGTCCGACCTTGCTAATAAATAGGCAAAAAATGAGAAAGTGAACTTAAGAACAAATCAATTAACAATCAACAGACAAGGAAGCACAAAGTCTATGTGAGACAAACCACACCTCCATCTCACTATCTACCACATTTCCCCCCAAAACGACGGGGTCTTATATTGATTTTTGCTCTAAAAGACAAAATAGGGTTCATTTTCAGAGGATGTCTTACTTCTTTGTGTACAACAATCTACATTTATTCATTTACTCATGTACAAGATACAGATACAGTCATGACATCTTCTGGGACATCAGCATAACTCTCCAAGCCCCAAATTCTGTCCTGAATTTCTTGTGACTCCATTTCCTGAAGAAGCACAGGTCCCAACGTCTCGTGGCCAGCCACAGAGCTCTACTTAAACGAGCACTTCTCCATGTAGCCCGCTCAGAGTGCACTGGCAACACAGCTGGCAGTGATTTTATCCCACAAATTCCTCACCCAAGTCATGATCTCTTGCAGACTGGGGTTCACAAAATTTCCATGAAACAGAGTGTTTACTGAAGACTTAAGAACCAGGAGTAGCAACCCAAACGATGACAGTTACGAAAGACGGTCCACACAAGAGCGACGAAAAGTTGCAGGCAGCAAAATTCAGGAAGCCTTTCTTTATTTCACACGAGTGTATTAAATGTGTCTGCCACAACGCACGACCAACCGAATTATGAAGATTCGTATTAGACACAACCACGTCCGTTCGTTATCAAGTGCGCATTATTTGTGCTTTGTGTTTGTGTTCCGATTGGTCATTTGGCAGTAAGCCTCCCATTCATCTGTTGACAGGGGGTTTACCTGTCATGCAAAGGTGCCTGCTTGGGTATTTACAATACTTAATTATAATTTCTATATCATTTACTTTAAGAATTAATGTCAATAATATTATCTACTTATATTTAATTATGTATTAATTCTACCACTTTATAATTCAATATGTTCATCATGTGTTACAACATATGTACTATATGCATCTGTCTGGCTGACCATCTTAACTGGGGATTACTTGGGGAGTAGCACTTATATTGTGAGCATCCTGAAAAATCATGCTAGGATTTGTTTTCTGGCTACAACTTATTTTCGGAAAAATACAGTAATTGTATCCTGGATGATTCCTCTCTCGCTTAAAAAAACTTTGACTAAGATTTCTGCTTTATAATCTTTTCTAGATGAGACCATAATGTTAAGTGAAATCAATCAGTCACACAAACTTAAATATCATGTGGTTTCTCTTATATGAGAAATCCAACCTATAAATAAAGGGCAAAGTAAAGATTGGTAGTAGGACACAGGAAGATAGACCTTACTCAAAAGGGAAAAGGACCAAGAGATGAAAGAAGGAATTAAAACATGTTATGTACCTGTGCCAACTCCACACAAGGAGCATAAACAGGTACTGCACACATGGACTAAAAAAATCAAAATAATCTTTAAACTAAAAAGGAACAGCAATATCCTAGTTATCAAGAAGGAAAACTGTAATAAAAATTACACATCTCCACATTTGTGCTAGGAGCTGTGTTTCGAGCTTTATGTGCATGCCCTCTTTAATCTCCACAGTACTCCACTGAGGAGTACATAGCAGCGATCCTCATTTTACCAAGGAGGAAAACACACCTCAGAGAGCTTCTGGACCAGCTCACACAGGCCCTGCATGAACACCGCTACCTCGCACATGGTGGTACCTGGGGCAGGTCCTGTTCCCCATGGGTTTACATGTCCATGTCCTGTCCTGGGTAAAAAAGTCCAAACCTCAAACTACCGGGCATAAGCAGCACAGAAGAAGGGGGTTAAAGGGCCGGGCAGCTGGGCGAGACCTGTCAAACACGAGCCCCTCTGCCTGGAATTCAGGACACGCGTGCAGAACACGCCCAAGCCCTGCACCTGATACCAATCAGGGAGTGCTGAGTTCTTCTGGCTCAGGATGTTCACAAGGTCGACTAGAGCCCTGCACCTGATACCGATCTTCCAGCATGAGGCCAAGCAGGCTTAGACCTGCTGTCAGAGCGGGGTGTAAAGACAGTGGTCCTTACGCTTGAGGCTGCTGTTCTAAACCTGCAATACCTGGAGTTACGACCTGATCACCTGTTACTAACCTCCGAGAAAAAACAAGTAGAGCTGGGCACAGAGCTAGAATTTTGAGGGAACGGAAATGGTGGTCCTGTTTTCTAAAAATCAGGGCAGATTATCCCAACAATGCAAGAAAAAAAGAGTGTACTCAGTGTTTTGTTTTGGTTGAAGCTGGTTCAGTGGATGACCTCTCTGGAATGTGTTTTTAAAGTCAGAAGGTAGCCTGAGGACTAAAGGTTTGGGGCAACTAAACCTTTACAAAGCTCACAAAATCAAAGAAAAACATACAAGCAACCAGGCCACGCTCCCATAGCTCTGCTCACCATATTCAGGTCTGGCGTGAATCCCACAAAATCAGGCCCCAACTGTAACTGCCAAAGTCCAGCCTCCCTGAGGACACATCGGACATAATCCTTGTAGGAACCAGCATTCTCTTGCACTCACTGCCTCAGGAGCATGGCTGAGGTTCATTTGTTTGTGTCTTTTCACTGCCCATTGATTGGTGCCACACCAGACAGTAGAGGAGCACGCTCCGTCCTTCCACATGCGGCTTGGGAGCGGCTTTGAACTGGGCGAGGTCCCCAGTGGCTCCTGTCCCCAGCACGGCTTCTCAGAGGCCCCCGGAGCTGCCTGCTGCATCCTATTTGCTTTCAGCTTTTATTTTTATTCGTGCATGTGTGCAGTACACGATGATCGCATTCCTCACAGGGAGTCGGTGCACGGACAGAACACACTTTCATTGGTTTTACTTCCACTCTCCCCATCTCTTCCTCCTTGAGAAAGATCTACCTCCCTCCTTCCTATTATCTGTCTTTTATTTTGCTCTTTATTTATACTTTGAGTTTCTCGTGTAAGAGAAACCGTGTGATATTTAAGTTTGTGGGCCTGATTTATTTCGCTTAACTAATGGTCTCAGGATGCCTCCATTTTCCTACAAATAACTTGAGCTTATCCTTCTTTATGGCAGAGCAGTGCTCCACGGCGTACAACACCACAGTTTCTTTATCCCTTCAGCTGTTGTTGGACATAGGCTGCTTCCAAGACGTAGCTGGTGTGAACGGTGCTGCTGCGAACATGTGTGGAGGGAACACACACTCCCTCCACCTCACATTCAGTGACCCCTTCCCATCCCATCAGCATAAATTCATGCTGACCTACTGTGTGCCTGGCACCGTCCTGCACAGCAGAGGAATGAGAGAAAGTGACACAGGAAAAGCCCCTGTCTTCACGAGGTTCACGTTTCCAAGAGGAAGGCGGAGGGAAGCAGGATGACAAGCTGTGGAGCCATGAGGGACAAAGTTACCACGCAAATCTGCAGTGCAGACTGAGCCCCGGGCAGTTGGGGCAAGAAGGCGCTGGAGGGGCAAACGCGTGTCCCAGAGGGTGAGGAAACCCACTACTTGCAAACTGAGAAAGCTCCTGGCCACTCTGCAACAGTGACACTGCCCAAAGGAGATACGAACCCAAGAAAGCAATCCTTCCCCGAGCGGCCCAGCCCTGAAGGGACACGGCTCGCCGCCCTGTCTGGCAGTGCTGGACACCAGCAACTCGAAGCTGCATCCGTTTACAGCAGCGACTCGGCTGGGGTGCAGCTGGTGATGGAGCACTTGCCCATTATGCATGAGGCATAAACACAGGAAAGGGACTCCGATACCCAAAGTAAGTCCTGACGTTTCTGGGCAGCCATGGAACCTGCTTAGGGACTGACGAGTCAAGTGTTCCTGAGAAATGCGATCAAGCAGTGTTGGCCCGAAGCCTCGCTGCCACACTCCGGCCCTGGCACGAGGCCTGGCGCCACTTCTGCATGTCGGCTACTCTTGGGTCAGAGGCCATCAGCACCAATGCCATCCCTGGCGACTGAGAGACAACCACCAAACACTCATTTCCCCAAGTCATTTTCATAAAGAGTAGGGAAGCTCTGCTTCCAATCACAGACAAATTGCTTGTATCTGACTAAAGCTGCCACCAGGTAGAATGTAATCTCTGGACAAAATATCAGAGACGATTACGCGAAGGCTCTGAAGAGCCACAAAGAGCAGGAAAACCTGGAGGAAGGTGAGGGTGTTAGAAGGAAAACGTCACCAGGTGACACGCCATTTCTGTGTGCATCTGGGGACAAACCCCAGTCCACTCTGCACCAGATAAATTCAATTCAGGAAGAAACCGACAGTTTAACTAGCTGGAGTCCAAGGATGGAGTTGAAGGCTAACAAAATGCCAGGAAAGTGAGAGAAAATCTTGATGAGATGAAGTCACAGAGAACTGTGGAAGTTCTGAATCAACTGTGGGTCCTCTGTTGAGCCTAAGTCTGAGCAAGAGGACCTCCAAGAAATGTGTCAAAAGCAGTAGCCAGATGTCTAAGGAAACTGAAGGATGTTCCACCTGCTTCACACCATCTGGAAGGCTGAATCTGAAGTCTGAAATAACAGTGCAACCCAAAAATTCTTTATCCAGTGAAAACAGTATTCAAACAAGGCAAACAATGACATGTTCTGATGAAGAAGAACTGAAAGAATCTGTTGCCAGTGGACATGCACTGTAAGAAATGATAAGAAAGTGACCACACGGGGTGAACTGAATCTGTATAAAGGAGTCAAGGGCTCAGGAGGAAGTGGGTATGGGGCAACACAGAGGGCACATCCTGCTGTCTCTAGCCTCTTTAACAGACATGTGACCATTGAAAGCAAAACATTATAACACCATACGGTACACTCATGGGCTGTAAATAAGTGTATGTGAAAACAACAGTCAGGAGTCACAAGACTCAATATTACCTCCAGGGAGACTATAACAAGATACGGAAGCACTGTGCAATCTCTAGGGCCCTGAAAAAATGCACAGGTATAGGTAAGAAGCTGGGAGAGGAATTAAAGTTGGACACTAAGAAAATGTTTGACTAACTCAAAAGCAGGCAAGAAAGGAAGTAGAGAAAAGATACCAGAGATAACAAGAGAACAAAAGAAAATCAAAAGAGCAAAGTTTCAGACATATAGCCAACCACTTCGAAAATTATATTCAATGTACACAGACTAAAAACTTCAAACCAGAGGTAAGCGGATTTTTAATAAAAGCCCCACTGTGTGCCGTCTCTGAAAGATGCACTTTCAGTGTGAAGACAAGACAGGCTGAAAGTGAAATGAGGGAGAAGGCATGCTCCGCAGACGTGAGTGCAGCAGAGCCAGGGATGCTGTGGGGCAGCAGCCAGCATGGGCTGCTCGGCAGCCAGGAGCACGGGTGAAAGGCATTCACACCACACCGAAGAGGAAACGATCCCACACATCACACCACGGAGCAGCGCTCCCCGCTTCCCCCATGTGATATTCCAAGGTGAATCTGCGCTTTACACAGCATAATGATGCCTGGGTCACTGACAATAGTAGCTGTATGAGTGTGAAAACTTTTGCACGACGGGAAATGAACGTTTACTGAAAACAGAAGAGGCAGGACTCTCCTGCTTTGTTCCTACAGAGCTCAGTATTGCTTTTCTGTGTACTTAAAACCTTCCAATACACCTGCGGTCACCATCTTTCTCTTTCCTTCGTGTGCTCTCATCCTCTTTTTAATACAGTCAAACTTCCAACTCAAAAGTACTGAGTTTACCTCCTATGACTTCTACAAGTTGAGTCGTGGGCAGCCGAGCAGCATATTATGATGCTTCATCAAACATTCTTTCATCACTTTCAGGTGGCATAACTACCACGCAACAGAAATCACCAAATTTAGATAGATAACCGGATGGAAGGTGGCAAACATGCTCAGGCATGAAGAACCACAAGTTAAGATGTAAAATGTTTCATCAACCCAAAAAGCCCTGAGTCCCTTTGCTGTTGCTGCAGCCTCTCAGGGACTTGCTTTCCATCATAATTTTTCCTTTCCTGGGATGAACCCACAGATGACACCAAAGATGGTACTTCGTAACTGGCTTCTTTCACCAGGCAGGGTGGGAGGATTCTAAGATTTGTTCATGTTGCCACATGGAGTTCACTCCTAGTTCACTCCTTCGTGGTACTAAGCAGCGTTCCATTGCGTGAATGGATCAGAATCTGTCCATTCTACCAGCTGGATTTTTCTTTGTGCTCCCCCATACCCCCAGCCCAGCACTGAGGCTTGAACTCGGGGCCCTAAGAGTGCCAGGTAAGGGCCTTGTCACTGAGACACATCTCTGACACACCCTGCCAACTGTTTACCATTATGTTTGTTTGTTTGTTTGTTTTTTGGTACTGGGGATTGAACTCAGGACCTTGCGCTTGCAAGGCAGGCACCGGAACCACTGAGCTAAATCCCTGGCTGTTTACCATTATGAATAAAGCTTCCGTGAGCATTTCAGAAGACATATATTTTCATTTTTATATTTGTGTGCACAAACATTTTCATTTCTCTTGGCTAAATATTAAGGTATGGAATTGCTGAATCATATGATAAATATATTTAATTTTTAAAATTTCCTCCTGAATGGAATAACGGTTTGCTTAGTTTTGTCCATATTTGCACCCAAAGCTTCATTCCGTGACCTCCGCTTTCCTTTATTCCTATGCTGGGCCCCATGTGATCTGACCAAATTCTGACCAATGGAATCTAAACATAATTGTTAACACGACTCTCCAGAAATCTTATTTAAAAAATCAGCTAACCCTCTTCTATTGTTTGTCTCTGTCTTTTTGTTACTTATTTTTGGGAGATTCCTCTCTGAGGATTATTTCCCAAAGCCTAGAAACAGTGTCTGACAAAAAAAGAACTCAAAAAATATTCCCAATTGGGGGTAACAAGAAAAAGGGTACCTTTAGGTTTAAAGTTCAAAATGCATATTAAATTTTAAGGATCACCAACAAAAGTACAGAAATTGAATATACAAATTCCAAATTAATAGAAGGAAAGAAACACAAACAAGGAAAATCAACCAAGACAACAAAAGGCAAAAGAATTGCCGAATAGGCTCAAGAACAGAAAAGGCATTTAGATACACAGAAACCACCAAATAACACGGCAGAAATAAATGTAAAAGATTACATGTACCATTTAAGAGTCAAGTATTTCCAAAATGAATTTTAAAAATACAGCCAAGCGTTGTTTAAAAGTGATATCTAAGACTGTCAGTAAACATTAGGGAAAATCTTTTATGAAAATAGATAAAAGACACAAACAGATGGTTGGCAGAAAGAGAGAGTATGGATGAAACCCGGACATGCAAGAAGTTCCAGAAACTGAGAAAAACACAGTGAGAAACTAGTTTTGCTCTGTTAGATCAGTGAGGCTCAAACACTGATGCACGGTGGACAGCGTTTGCCAGGGATGCACAGAATCCAGCGGCCAAAGGACCCATACGAAAACAAAGCCCAGCGTTCAGCTTTCCCCGAAGGAGAGCAACAGGCACAAACTTTAAAATCTTTTAACCCTCCCCAATAATCAGGGAAAATATTAAATGGATAATATTTTTTGCCCTATCAGACATAAAGCTAAAAATTGCAACAATATCAAACATTTTAGTGTAAGTTTTAGGAGCATAATGTTTATGCACTGTTAGCAGGAATGTTAATTCATAGCCATTTTGTGAGGTGACTGCGGGTAAAGGTGAAAATGCACATCTCAGAAGACGCGGGAGCTTCCGGGCTAGAGATAGGCGCTCACACACAGGGTAACACGCCC
Organism: Heterocephalus glaber; assembly: GCF_000247695.1. The sequence goes on along the minus strand of NW_004624835.1, from coordinate 4,038,539 downwards.
ATCAGCAGTCATGCTGTACCCTTGTAAGAGTCAAAGCTGGTGGAGTGATGAATAGCACCAATTCGGGCTCTCTGAGATTTGGAATCCAGATACCGGTAAATAACAACTTGAGGAAGAGGGGCTCGGGGGAGAGACGGAGACAGAGAGAGACAGAGGGAGGCAGAGACGGAGAGAGAGGGAGAGACAGAGAGAGACGGACAGAGAGAGGCAGAGACGGAGACAGAGGGAGAGACAGAGACAGAGACAGAGATAGAGACCAAGACAGAGAGACAGAGACGGAGAGAGGCAGAGATAGAGCCCGAGACAGAGACAGAGACAGGAGAGAGCCAAAGAGAGAGAGAGAGTCGGAAGAAGAGAGGCAGAGAGACTGAGACAGAGACTATGACTGCGAGTGAATTCCCAGAACCGAGAAGGACCTGACAGACACAACACGGAGAAAGGAGCGGGACCGCCGGGACCCTCGCCACGGCTGCAGCCCGAGGCTCGCGGAGCGGGCGCCGGAGCCCAAGGACGCACAGTGCCCCTGGGGACTCGGCGAGGGGAAGCGGGGCGCACGCACCCGAGGCCGCTGTGACGCGCAGAGGCAGCCCGCGGCTCCGCTCCCACAGTTGCTCCTCCACCCGAAGCAGCCGGTCGCCGACGCAGGCCTCCGCCACGGCCCCAGAGCCCGCCTGGGCCTGGGCGCCATTCCGGGAAGGTCTGGGGCTCCGAGCCGGGGCGGCTTCATGTAGGGGTCCCCTGCGCCGCCGCCCCACAGTGAGTGGGGGAGACGCAGCCGCGGGAGGCAGCTGCGGGCCTGGCCCCGGACGGCCGGAGGGCCGAGCGCTATAAAGGCAGGGCCGCCCCAGGGCCGAGGCCGCGGATCCCTGCCCGGAGGTGGGAGGTACCGCAGCCCGGCCCGGCCCAGCCGGCCCTGCCCTGCCCTGCCCTGCCCTGCCCTGCCCTGCCCTGCGGCCCGCTGGCGCCTGCAGGCTCCCGCCCGAGGCCCTATCTGCCGCTGAGCAGGGACACGTCCGTCCCGACGGGGACCCCGCAGGGCCCGGAAGGCGAGCCCAGGAGCCCCGATTTTGGGATCCAGGGAGAAGACAGGACTCTGAGACGTCCACATTCAAAATCACAGAAAAGTCTCACTGAAAAGTTCCTTTAACCTTTTATTTTTTTATTTCCTTTCCTCGTTCTTCACTGGTTTGTTGGGGTTTGGGGAATTTTCTTTTGTCCTTGGTCCATGCTTTTTCTCCCTATCTCTTTTTCTTCCTGTTTAAGTTTTTTTCTTCTGTCTTTTTCTCCTCTTCTTCTTTTAATTTTTGCTCTTTGTTATTTTATTCTTCAAATAATTTTTTCTTCCTTTTAACTTTATCTCCTATTTCTCATTTTCTGTTACCTTTACTTATAAATAGCCTTCTATTTCTCAAATCAATCCTTTGTCTTATTTTTCTCTCCTCTCTCATATGCTATAGTTTAAGTTTCAAATTTTTCTTACATTCTCTTGTCCCCAACCCCCTACATCTTGTTTTTTTGGGGGGGAGGGGAGGTGAGACAGAGTCTCAGTATGTACCCTAGGCTGGCCTCAAACTCACAGTACTCCTCCTACCTCAGACTCCCCAGTGCTGCCCCTATATCTTTAATAGTATAACCATAGGGCCCAGGATTTAGCTCAGTGGTTATGGTGCCTGCCTCACAAGCACAAGGTCCTGAATTCGATCCCTGGTACCCCCCCAAAACAAACCAATAGTATAACCATAAAGCTTTATTAATGTTTAGCTAGTAAGTCATCTCTGTACAATTACTTTTAAATTCTTTTCTACATTAACAGAAATATAGCTGTCACGTATAGGACATATTAGCTATAAGTTAATACCTTGGTTGTCTCAGTGTTTATACTATAATTGTGGATTTCATCTCTTGTTTAAAGGTGGTACATAATTGGTTCTTATATTAATATTCAACTTGTATTGGATGGTAATACTCTGATTTGCTTGATACTGCCAAGATCACATAATTATTGCTATTAATGCATATTCCGTGTAAGGCAACACCTAGGTTACTTTGAGACACTAACAATACTGGAGTACAATACCAGAGAACTCGTTGACTGCTCAATTGCATTGCATCTTCCTCTCCCAAATGAAAGAAGGTGTCAGATTTTGGGGCAGGGGCAAAAGAACCAGTTAGCCATGCCTAAGGTACATCACTGACAAGTAAACTAACTGAAAAGATCTCTATACCAGCAACAAAGTCTTGCTGGCGCCCACAAACTTCAGCATAAAACAAATAACAAAAACATGAGAAGATGAGGCAATAAAATACCTCCCAAAACTCCCAACTCCTTCTAAGCCAATCCAGGAGGCATGGGTGGAGGGAGGAGGTACAGCAAAAGCCATATACCTGAATTACTTGAAAAGATAGCAGAGGAGGTTAGAAAACAAATCAAAGAGGTGCTTGACAGAATAACAGAACATATAACTAAACAGATAATGGAAATAATAAAATAATGAAGGAGATTTCAGAAGAACATTAATAAAAAGCTAGCTGAGCTAAATAAAATGTTACAAAATGTGAATGGCCAGATTAGCAAAGAAGTAGAGTCCATGAAAAGGTTTCAATCAGAAATCCAGGAAATTAAAAACTATATTGAAAGCATGGGCAGCAGAAGTGACCAGTGTGAGGACAGAACTTCAGAATTAGAAGACAGGGATGGTTTCAAAGATCAGCTACTCAAAGACACTTTAAAAGCAATAAGAGAACAAGGAAAATGGATCATGAGCTGTTAGATGACATAAAAAGGATTAATCTAGGGGTAACTGAAATAAGTAATAAATCAGAAGCCAGCATGAATGGCTTAAAAAAGGTGTTTACAAAAATAATAGCTAAAACTTTCTCATAGAGAAATAAACATACAGATAAGCAAGGCATATAGAACCCCAAACAGCCACAACCAAAAGAGAACTTATCCACGCCACATCATAGTCAAAAACCAGAAGTCCATTACAGGACAAAAATCTTAAAAGCTGTTAGAAAAAAACAATGAAACACATGTAAAGGTAAAGCCATTAGAATCACAGCAGTCTTCTCAACACAAACTTTAAATGCTGGGATCGGGGAGTGAAGCATTTCACACCCAAAAAAATAACAACTTCCAGTCCCAACTTACATATCCTGCAGAACATTCTTTCAAAATTGATGGAGAAATAAGTCATTTCCATGATAAGGAGCACCTCAAGAAATTCAAGATCATTAAACCTGCACTCCAAAATACTCTCCAGGACATCCTAGAAAGAAACATTTACACTAACAATGTCAGTAAGTCAGGTATAATGAATACACCAGGCAGAATGAGCAGCTAAGCAGAAGGGGAAAAATAAAGAAATCAGCAACAAGTAAATAATACAATGACAGGACAAAGCCAGTACCTCTTAGTAATAACTCCCAATGTGAATGGTTTCAATTCCCAAATCAAAATACACAGGCTGTCAGAATAGATCAACAAATGAAGGTCAACAGTATGCAATATAGTGTACAAGAAACATGTTTCATTAAAAAAGAAACTCACACTTTAAACATCAAATGATGGAAAACAGCATTCTGTGTAACAGGAACCCAGAAAAAACAGGAGTTGCCATCCTAGCTTTAGATAAAATGAATTTCAAGCCAAAACTGATCTGAAGAAACAAAGAACATCACTACATATTGGTTAAAGGAACAATTCAACAGGAAGATATAACAATTATAAACATATATGCACCAAACACTGGCCCATGCAACTTTCTAAAACAAACTCTAGTGGACATAAAAAAATCAACTAAAGACCAACACAATTATAATAGAGGACCTCAATACCCTACTGACAGATCAACTAGACAAAAATTCAACAAAGAAATAACAGAGCTGAACTAAATCTTCAAACAAGTGGACTTAACAGATACCTAAAATATGTTCTACCTAAAAAAGAACACACATTCTTCTCCACAGCACATGAAACTTTCTCCAAAACGGATCATATGCTAGCTCATAAAGTATGCTTAAGTAAATGCAAAAGAATCAAAATTATCTCATGCATTTTAATCACATCACAATGCAATGAAACTAGATATCAATGGCAAAAGAAACCACAGAATCTATCAAATACATGGAAATTAAACAACACTTTTTTGATCAATAGGTCACAGAAGAAATGAAGGAAGAAATCAGACAGTTCCTAGAATCAAATAGTAATGCCAGTACAACATATTGGAACCTATCATACACAATGAAAGCATTCCTAAGAAGGAAGTTTATAGTGCCCACATCAAAAAAACAGAGCAAACTCAAATAACCTAATGATGTACCTCAAGGTCCTGAAAAAAAGAGAAGAATCTAAATCCAAATCTAGTACAAGGAAGGAAATTATAAATATCAGAGAACAAATTAATGAAATTGAGACTTAAAAAACAACACAAGGAATGAATGAATCAAAGAGTTTGTTGTTTGAAAGAATACACAAAATTGGCAAAACCCTAGCCAATTTTACCACAAAAAGGAAAGATCCAAATCTATGCAATTGTTAATAAAAAAGGTGAAGCCACAACATATTCTACCAAAATCCAGAAGATCATTGGTAACTACTTTTTGAGAGATTATACTTTAATAAAATGAAGAATTCAAAAGATATGAATATATTTCTAGATACATATGAACTAGCAAATCTGAACCAAGAAGGTATAAAAACCCCGAATAATATACAATATCAGCCAAAGAATTAGAAGAAAAAATACTACCAACTAAGAAAATCCAGGTCCCAATAGATTTACTGCCAAATTCTCCAGAAACTTTATCTAATACCAGTACTCATCCAAATCTTTAACGAAGTCAAAAGGTAAGCAGTACTCCCAAAGTCATTTCTGGAAGCAAGCGTTACCCTGACTCCACAACCAGAAAAGGACTCAGTCAAAAAAGAGAACTACAGGCCAATCTCCCTAATGGACACAGATGCAAAAGGCCTCAACAAGATACTGGCAAACAGAATGTAACAAATCATGAAAATGACCATACATCATGATCAAGTAAGATTCATCCCACAGATGGTCAAAATACGTAAATCAATAAATATAATATACCACGTAAACAGAAGCAAAGACCAAAATAACATGATCATCTGAATAAACATAGAAAAATCATTTGACAAACTCCAACATCCATTCATGATTTTTTTTAAAAACCTAAAGAAAATAGGTATAGAAGGATTTTCTGTCAATCTTATGAAAAAACATCTATGACAAACCAAAGACTAACATCATACTAAATGGGAAGAAGCTGAAAGCTTTCCTTCTAAATTAAGAAAAAGATAAAGATGTCCACCATCACCACTACTGTTCAATATAGCTCTTAAAATATTACAGCAGTCAGGCAAGAAAAAGAAATACAAGGAATATGGAAAGGATGAAGTTAAATTATTATTATTTGCAGATGACATGATTCTCTACATAGAAGATCTGAAAAACTCCACCAAAAAGACTCCTAGAATTAATAACCAAATTCAGTAGCATAGAAGGGTATAAAATCAATCCACAAAAATCAATAATGTTTCTGTATATCAATAATAAAATCACCAAGAAAGAAATAGGGAAGCATCACCTTTCACAATAGCATCAAGAAAAATAAAATACTTAGTAATTAACTTAACCAAGGAAGTGAAAGACCTCTACAACAAATACTATAGTATTCTCAAACAGGAGATTGAAGAGGATGTCAGAAAATAGATACCTGCTATTCCTGGATAAGAGAACTAATACAGTCAAAATGGCCATACTTTGAAAACTTTTATGCAAATTTAATGCAATTCCAACTAAATTACTAATAGCATTCTTCACAGAACTAGAGAAAACTATGCTTAAATTCATATGGAACCAGAAGAGATCTAGAATAGTGAAAGCAATTCAGGGCAACAAGAGAAAGGCAGGAAAAAATCACATTCCCAGACTTAAATTATACTACAAAGTTACAGTGAATAAAAACAGCATGGTACTGGAAAAAAAAAAATAAACAAACAAAATAGACATGTGAATCAATGGAATAAAGGATTCAGAATCAACTCCAAGCACATTCTGCTACTTCTTTATCTTTGACTAGGGGGCCAAATACTTTCACAGAAGAAAAGATAGCCTCTTTAACAAATGGTACTGGGAAAACTGGCTATCCACATGTGGAAGAATGAACGTAGACCCTATCTGTCACCATATGCAAAAGTAAAATGAAAATGGATCAAAAAATCTAAATTTTAAAACAGAAACACATAATACACTGGAAGAAAAAAAAGGAAAACTCTTTAAGCCACAGATGTAGACAAAGGCTTTCTGAACAGAACCCCAGTTACACAAGAAATAATACCCAAAATCCACAAGTGAGATCACATCAAATTAAAAAGTTTCTGCACAGCAAAGGAAACCACTAACAGAGAGAAGAGACAATCTACAGAACAGGAAAAAATTGTGACCAGCTACCCTTCAAAGGACTAATATCTAGAATATATAAAGAGCTCAAAAAAAATTAGACCCTCCAAACTTAAAGACCCAATTAAAAAATGGGCGTCTGAAATAAACAGATATTCCTCAGATGACAAAGTACAGTCAATACATACATGAAAAAATGTTCAACATCACTGTCCATTTGAGAAATGCAAATTCAAACAACGTTGAGATTTCATCTCACTCCAAGAAGAATGGCTATCTTCAAGAAATCAAATAATAACAAATGCTGGTGGGGCTGTAGGGAAAAAGGAATCCTTCTCCATTGTTGGTGGGAGTGTAAACTGGTAAAACCACTATGGAAATCAGTGTGGAGAGTCCTCAAACACTACAATTAGAAATTCTATTCAACTCAGCTATTCCCCTTCTAGGTATCTTCCTGGAAGAATTAAAGATATCACATTACAGTGATATGTGCCTACGCATGTTTATGGCAGCACAATTTATAATAGCTAAACCTTGGGAGTAGCCTATATGCCCATCATAAATGGATAAAGAAAATTTGATATTTGTAAACAAATGGAGTAGTACTCTGCCACAAGAAAGACAAACTTGAGTCATTTGCAGGAAAGTGGATGCACCTCGAGACTATAATGTTAAGAGAAATAAATCAGACACATTGTTTCTCTTATATGAGAAATGCAAAATATAAGTAAAATGAAAAATAAGGGTAGACAATAAGAAAGAGCAAGATGGATTTTTAGCACATGGGAAGAGACCCAAAAGATGGAAGAAGAGGGAGGGTGGAGAGGGAAATGAGATTTTTTTAAAGGAGGGAACTGTGAAGTGTACGTGTACCACATCCCTATAAGGAACATGATAATCATGTACTACAAACATGTGCCAAATATACAAGGGATCCAAGAGATGCAGGGAGGTGGATGAGATTTTAAAAATAATGAAGATATGTCATGCACATGTACCAGCTCCCCATGATGAATGTAATCATGTATTATACACATGTACCAATTAAAAAACACCATTTGGAATTGGCCTCCAAGTCCAACCATAAGAGACTGGTTAGAAACAGTTAAGATTGGCACAGGTCAACGCACAGAAATTTAACTGGTAAATATTTTGCTACGCTAATACAACGTCTAAACTGTTAGTGGCTCGCTGCATCTGAATTGTTGAAGGACGACGTGGCTTATGGGGAACACCTGCCCTTCCTCCCGGTGTGGGGAAGTCTGGCTGTGCTGGAGCTCCCTGCAGCAGGGCCCCACAGCTGTGCGGATGTGGCGCGTCCTGTGAGATGCCACTGCGAGAGGACCCATGGGCGCCTGCTCCTGCTTCCCGCCGTCCCTTCCCTTTGCTGAGTGTCCCTTTCACTATAGTGAGTCGTAGCTGTATGTACAACCACAGCCTGAGCCCTGCAGGTGGTTCTGGGGACCCTGATGGAGAAGGGGAACCAGTCACAAGAGGGGTGCATGGGGCTCTTCATCACGCTTCTTTCCGTTACAGATTCAGATCTGTGCACTGGGTGGTAAAGCAAAGGCCATGGTCGGCTCCAGTGATGCCGCTGGTTTCTAGGCGGGCGGCACCTTTACCAGGCTGAGCTGTCCCTTTCTGTCCGGTTTGTGCTTATCATCGTAAATTCTGGTTTGATGCTGACACTGCTGTTCTTAATTTTGATTTTCCTGGTATATCTTTCTCTAGTATTTATTTCCCAGCTTTATTCACTCTTTGGTGTAGGTCTCTGTCGTGGGGAAGATCACACACCTGCATCTCATGTGGACACACATGAGAAGGCAGGTATTTGAGGGTTTTTTTAAATTGAGTTTAACCTGTTACCTGCATTGTAATTACTGTTCTATTTGGCCTTGTTTCTGCATTTTTATTTGTGTTTTATTTTAAGTGTTTTTTCTCTTTTCCCTATTTTTTGTTCCCTTTTTCTCCTGTGACCTAGAAGCTCTATCTCTTGTTTCTGGAAATTATTTTAAAAGTGTAAGGATAAAAGTCAAGATGCAGTGGAAGGGGGAACCCTGGAATTGCCTGGCTCTGAAGAAGAGGCAGCAGAACAGCAGCCTGGTAAGAAAGAGGGATGAAAGGGAGGGAGGTCCCTGTCTATCTGCTTTTTCAAAATGAGAGAGACTGAATACATTTAAGGATTCAGAACCCTGATGGAGAAACTGCCCTGAAGCTGAAAGAAAGACTTCTCTCCTGCTGTGACCAGCAGGGAGGAGGAGAAATCAAGTCCACATGTAGGATGGCGACTGCATTTACCGTGGGAAGTGCAGCGAGTTCCAGTCTGGAGGTTCTTACGTCCCTGAGTGACAGAGGTAAGGTCACCTGCTAGACTGAGGATGGGCCACCAAGGTCTGCAGAGAATAGAGAAGGCTTGGAACGACAGGAATAGTCACTGAGCTTGGTGACCATGAATGTACTGTGGCTCTAATCTCCTCAACTGTAGTATTTCTTTAACATCCCCAGAGACTCGTCACTGAGAAAACCGAGTACAGGATTTCATCCTGGACTGGCGGCTGTTAAACAGGTGCCAACAAAGAGAAAGGAGCAAGATAATTAATGGCAAGTTACTGAAAGGATGGATAATAAATTCTATACAGTTAAGGAAAAGAAGATAAAAATAAAGCTAATGGATAAGGAGAAGTAAAGATGTGTACATTGGAGGGTTCAAAGGGATCAAAGAATTATAGCAAGATGAGCTGAGAAAGCAGCAGATGGCCAGAAGCAGAGGAAAGGGCAATTAAGATGTGCTGGCTACACATACCAACTCCCCATGAGGAATGTAATCACTGTGGATTGCAAACGTGTACTAATAAAAATAATTTTTTTTAAAGTAAAAAAGTTAAAAACTCCTGAAATGAATGGCACAAAAAGGAAGAATTGGGAGATAAAAGGGAATGGGACCCAAACCCAGCAGGGCAAACATTAAATCCTATAGTTCCATGCTGAGCATCCAAGGCGTGATGGGGTGCAATGTGAGCCCAAAGGGCATGGGCAGCCCCCACCATGGCACTGCCAGCTGCAGCCCTCAGGGCCTCAATCTTGGGGTGGTTCTGCCCACTGCCCCTAGCTTTCTTCAGCAGATCTTCCCCATTCTTGACATCTCCAACGTTCTGGGGTCTCCACTGTTCTTTTGTCTTCACTCTCTCATTTTCACATACTGGTTTCTTAGGGGCATGCTGACCAGCCTCCCACACCTTCCTCTGAAATCTGGGTGGAAGCCTCCAGAATCTCATGACTCTTGCATTCTGCAAGCCTGTAAAACCAGCACCACACAGATGACGTCATCTGCCACCAGTTCAATCAGAAGCCTGAGTCCCTTGCATCATGGCTGCAGAGAGCTCTCAGTGCCCGGATGACTGAGCATTGTGAAACAAATCCCAGGGAACTAATTCCCTCTGTGGTGCCTGCAGGGAGCCCTGGGGCTCTCTTCAAAAAGCAAAGTCTTTCAAAGTTTACTTTTACCTTTTTATACCTTTTATACCCTTGAGCCTGGGAAGAGAGTGGGCTTGTTGATTCCTCCGATGCCCACAAGGCATCTTTCCTATTGTCCTGATACAAAGTTCTTGGTTTCTTTTTATTGCTAATATTTTCAGCAACTGTGCTCTCCAAGGTCCCAACTTTCCAGGTACTTCCATTCTGGTAAAACTCTAAACTTTTCAAATCGGCTTTTTGCTCCTGATTTTCACCATAAACCTGCTGAAAGCAGCCAGAAGTACCCAGGTCACAGCCTGAACACTGGGCCACCTTGAAATTTCCTCCACCAGATTAATTAGTCCAGCACTCTTAATTTCAGCCTCCTGCAAAGTCTCAAGATATGGGCAAAATGTAGACAAATATTTTGCCAAAGCATAACATACATGGATGGCTTCAAGTCCAAAAGCCAGTGGAGTCCATGTCCCTAGACTTTATTGTCTACACTCCTTTCAGTATTCTGGACATCTGAGCTCCAATCAGAATCTCCCACCAAGCTCAGTGCACAATATTTTATTTTCACTAGCCAGCACCTCCAAACCTTTCCAAACTCCTCTCACAAGCCACTCCCAAAGGCTTCTGAATCACATGGTCAAATGCAGTCATGCAAACAACCTCACTTCTCCAGTACCAAAATCTGACCTCGTCTCTTTCTTGATGCTGAGACACACACCTGACACCCACAACTTAAAGGAGGGAGGTTTATTTTGGCTCACAGTTCAGTCCATGGTTGGCCAGCTCCCAGGGAGAAAGGGCATTGCAGAGGGGCAGAGCAGAGGAAAAGTTCGAACATCATGGCAGCCAAGAACCGGACAGGGAAGGGAGGAACCAGAGAGGGACATATGTCCTCCCAGGTCACACCCCTAGGGACCTACCCATGACCACAACCCACCTCCTAACAGCACAGTCAGATGCTGAACTCACTTGTGGATGAGCCAGAGTTGAGTACAACCCCCAACCAGTCACTCCAAAAGCCCTGCCTCTGAACACATGAAGAGCTTGGTGGACATTCTAGATTCTAACCATAACAATATCAAAGGGAAAATAATAGGTTATTTAACAATTAGAACTACAAATATATAGTTGGATCTCTATGGGTGAAATAACACTCTTTACTTAAAATGAATTCATCATGGATTAAGGATGTAAATGTAAAAGCAAACACAAAGAAGCCATAAAAGTAAGCACTAGAGGAGTAAATGACAGGCTAGCAAGTAGCGTTTTTGTTTTTGTTGTTGTTGTTGTAGTTGTTGTCACTGTTGTCTCAGCATGGGAAATGCTTTTTAAAGTACAAAATAAAGCAGAAGCCATATAAAATTTTGATAAATATGAAATAATAAAATTTAATATACTGGATTAAAAAAAATTCTCCTTAAATCAAAGTTAAAGGATAAATAATAAAGTGAGGAAAAATTGTAACACAGCAGGCAAATGGTTAATTTTTAACACTAAAACCTTCACAAATTAATAAAAGGAAAACAATGGGCAAATGAGAACAAGCAAAAGCCATGTGTTAATAATTCACAGAAGGGCCAGGGATTTAGCTCAGTGGTTTCGCCGCCTGCTGCGCAAGTGCAAGAACCCAAGTTCAATCCCCCATACCAAAATAGTAATAATAATAATAATAATAATAATTCACAGAAAAGAATATATGCATGACCTGGAATCATAAGAGGAGAGTCGTTTGTCACAAGTGCAATACGAATTAAAGCTACAATAAAATATTTTTCATTTGTTAGGTTACAAAAATTATAGTATTAGTTGTTGAAGGCATAGTACAACAAGGCACACTCGTATCATTGATCAGAATGAAAATTGATACAAATTTTATGTAAAAGAGTTGAGAGACATTTTTTTTTTAAAAAAAAGAGTAGGGGTGTAGCCCAGTTCTACAAAGGATGCTTTGAATACATGCAGCGCTCGATTCAATTCCCAGACTCCTTCCCCACGAAATTACTTAAGTCTTTGGATTAGAAACTTGACTTCTAGTAATTTGTACTACAGAGTCATAGATGAGCTTAAAGAGAAATGCACATACAGATATATACTGCAGCAGAGTCTGTAACACAAAACACAGAGACAAACATAAATATTCACCAATAGGGGACTCATTCTGCACATATGGTATGTTCTTGGTAAATGTGTGCACATGTGTGCACATATCTCCCTGCACATGTTCCTGTAAGCACGAAATATCTCCAGGTTACATGGGGGATACAAGTGTGAGTGCTGACTTCCAGGGAGGGGAGCTAGGAGATAGCAAAGGGACACAAAAGAATACAAGGAACACTTTCTTCTTCTGATACAGCTTTCAAAATAGGTGAAATGTGTTCTAGACGCACATTTATTAACTAATCAGTGTAATGAAAACAGTAATTTTTAAAATGTGTCTAAAAGAAAGGTCAAAGGGAAAGGAGAACCAGCATTTACTGACGTTCACTATTACCATACATTGTGTTAAGTAATTTATCCAGATTCAATCCGGTCATTAATCACCTCCTTGGAATTCAGACTCTAATGCTTGTTGCTATAGACACAGTTGGAGATGTGGTTTTTTTTGCGGGGCGGGGGGACGCGGCACTGGAGATTGAACTCTCGGGTTCTTGCACTTGCAGGGCAGGCACTGGAAGCACTGAGCTAAATCCCCAGCGCTGAAGATGTGTTTTTAAAACTTAAAATTTAAAGTAGTGCCTTTTAGGCAAATGGTAGAATGACAGCATATCTGCATAACGCCTTCTTGCAGAACTCATTGATTAGTAAAGCTGGGGAAAAAAACAACCACTAGAAGAAGGCGACTACAACCCCATTCCTCAAAGTGCAAATTAAATAAAAACTAGTAGGTGAGTGGTTTCAGAGCCCTACATAATAATCCCACATAGGAGGGATGATGGCCATGTGCACAGGGTGCAGCAGAAATGGCCGGGGGCTGGGGCACCGAAACATGCACCCCATGGTCAGGTCACCCTGCCTTGCTCCAACCTCACTTCCGCTCACTCTGGAAAACAGTAAGGTCCCGAGGCCCAGGCGCCTTCCCCTAACACCCTAACACCCTTCAGTGAGACCCGAAGAGATGTACCTTAACTGAGGCCAGCTCAGCCTCCCACCCCACCCAAATCGGTCCTGTCCCCACCTCTTGTCACGCCCCCCCCCCCGCCACTGCAGCAGTGAGCAGAGGCGAGGACCCTGTCACCCCCACCCAGCTGCCAGCTCAGGTTCTGTCTCCACGTGATGGGGAGGTGAACCAGGGAGAATCCACCTACTCTATCCTTGAGCAAACTGCAGATCGAGATAAAATTCCTTATTGAAAGGATTAATTAATGGGAAAGATCTGAACCTCTTACCCATGGAAAGACTGAGTGGGGGAGAGAGGGAGGACTAAATGAAAAGAAAAATCATTCTGGAGGAACAACCCCAGAAAACAGACAAGGGGAAAACCCCACTTTACATAAACCTTCCCCACAGCACATATGCATGTTTGCTTGCATTTGCAAAAAGAAACACTAGGAAGATAAACTGAAAGCTAATGAAAATTGTTACCATGGGAGCGGACCAGAGACAGGAAGGGAAGTCAGGCTTCCCTGAATGAACCTTGTCATATAGCTTCAACTTAGAAAGCTCATGTTTTAAACATTCAAAAACTAAAATCAAAACTAAAGAAAAAATCAACTTACTTCAATTAAAATGACACAAATTAAAACTAGATGCCAAATTGATGAGATAACTGGAAGGAAAAATACTCAGATTCAGTGGTCCCCAACCTCGTCGGCACCAGGGACTGATTTCTTGGTTGAAGACCATTTTCTCATGGACCGAGTGGGCTTGGGAGGGTGGTTTCAGGAGGACTCAAAGGGGAGTGTGCAGTTCCGGAGGGGTCTGGGCTCCCCTGAGAATCCAGTGCCTGATGAACCCACTGGGGTGGACCTCAGGAGGCACGCAGGCAGTGGGAGCTGCTGTACCTAAGATGCAGCCTCCCTGCCGCTCACGCCCTGCTAGGTAACCCTGTCCCGAACCACTAAGGACCCATACTGGTCTGTGGCCTGGGCCTGGGGACCCCTCTCTGAATGACTTTAGAACCCTCTTGTGAATGTAGGTCCTAAGAATATATTTTTTAGACCAAGAACTCTTAACTTGTCATTTCATAGCCTCAGTAATAGTGAGATCATCAATTGGAGATGATCTTTTATATACATATGTATCTACATCTATAAGATAAAGCTAAGTAATTATATATTAGTGTTATAAGAACTGTCAGTATGCTAAAACTTCTGTGATATTAAATTCAAAGAAATATCAACATGAACTCATGTATTTTTATTTTAACTAAATGCCTATTTCCTTCTTGTAATATTGTACAGCACAATAGATAACTGTGGTTGACAGCAATTAATTGAGATTTCTGAATGTTTCTAATGCAAAGAAATGGCAAGAGTGTGAGGTGGGAGATGCATCAGAAAGTCCTTGCCTATACCTATGACTTCAAGAGTTTTACCTATTTTATCTGCCAGTAGGTTAAGTGTTTCTGTTTTAATATTTACATCTGTGATCCATTTTGCTTTTAATTTAGTACATGGTGAGCAACATGGGTCTAGCTTCAGTCTTCTGCATATGGACAGCCACTTTTCCCAGCAACATTTGTTAAAGAGGTTATCTTCCTCACAACGTATGTTTTTGGCCCCTTTGTCAAAGATTACAAAGATGAATGTATTCGGGTTGTTTCTGTATCATCCATTCCATTCCATTGATCCACATGTCTATTTATGTGCCAGCACCATGCTGATTTTATCATTCTATAGCCTTGTAGTATAACTTGAAGACTGGTATGTGATGCCTCCTACCATGCTTCTGTTGCCCAGGACTGCTTTTGCTGCTCTGGATATCTTGTGGTTCCGTATGAATTTTAGGATTGTTTTCTCTAGTTTTGTGAGAAATGTTGCAGGTATATTGATTGGGACAGCAATAATTCCATGTATCACTTTGGGAAATATGGCTATTTTGATGGTATTGTTTCTGTCTATCCAGGTACAGGGGACATCTTTCCATTTTCTGATAACCTCTCCAATCACTTTTTTCAGAGTGCTGTAGTTTTCACTGCAGAAGTCTTTCATTTCCTTGGTTAGGTTAATTCCTAAGCATTTAATTTTTCTTGTTGCTATTGTGAATGGTATTGTTTTCCTAATTTCTTTCTCAATGAGTGCATTATTGGTGTACAGGAAAACTGCTGATTTTTGTGTGTTGATTTTGTATCCTGCTAGGCTACTGAATTTGGTTATTAATTCTTCTGGTGGAGTTTTTTGGGTGTCTTCTATGTAGAGGATTATATCATCTGCAAATAATGATAAATTGACTTTCTTCCTTTCCTATATGTATCCCTTTTATTTTTGTCTCTTGCCTGATTGCTGTGGCTAATGTTTCGTGTACTATGTTAAACAGGAGTAGTAAGAGTATGTGGGAGACACATATCCCCAAAGCATATGTCCTGGCTCCCTGTTTTCTGTCTCTCTTAGTTTTGTCTTTTAGGCTTTTTCCCTCAGGCTTGCATTGTACACTGAGCAGGAGACTGGAGCCTACTGTAGAGGTTTCTAGTAACATTTCAGGGGTTTCTAGTAAGAGTGGGCATCCTTGCCTTGTTCCTGATTTCACATGGAAAGCTTTTAGGTTCTGGATTGAGGTAAGGTCCTTCATATTTTCTTTAGGGTTTTTATCATGAATGGGTGTTGGATTTTCTCAAAAGGTTTTTTTTTGCATATATTGATATGATAACATGGTTTTTGTCTTTGCTTCTGTTTATGCAGTGAATATTTATCTGTGTATGTTGAACCATTCTAGGATGAAACCTAGTTCATCACGATGTACGATGCTTTTGATGATTTGTTGCATTGTTTGCCAATATCTTACTGAGAATTTTTGTACCTATGCAGATTGGTCTGTAGTTTTGTTTCTTTTTTCTTCTTCTTCTTTAAAGCTGGACCTTTGTCTGGTTTGGGGATCAGACTGACGCTGGCTTCCAGAAATGAGTCTGGAAGTATTCCTTCCCTTTTAATTTCATGAACAGTTTGAGGAATATTGGTATTATAACCTCCTTAAAGGTCTTGTAGAATTCAGCAGTAAATCCATCAGGGCTTCAGCTTTTCTTAGTTGGTAGATTTTATATTACTGCTTGTTGTGGCTTGTATTCAGATGACTCCCAAAGCCTTATGTGGGCATAGGTGGAGATTTTTGGAGCTGGTTGGATCTAGGGTTTGGGGTACTGGATTAAGGGTGCATGCCACTACATTAGTCAACTGACTGGAATTAGCATAGTTCTGGGTGTGGCTGAATGGATTTACTGGATGTGGGTGCACCACTCAAAAGGCTCATAGCCTGAATGGGACAAAAGAGAAAGGTAGGCTTGCTGCTCACTGCTGTCGCTGCTTGCTGCCTCCTGCCTGCCATGCCATGGACTGTCTCTCCTCTGCAATCCCCCTCTGCCATGTCACCCTACGTTGGATCCAGCTGACTATGGACTGAACCTTTAACTTTGCTTCACTCCAGGGTCTACTAGCCTTTCAAATTCATACTGAGAAATCTCCTGTGATCCTGATGGGTTTACCTTTATACAAGATTTTTTCCCTTTACTCTGTTACTTTTAAGATTCTTTTTGTTGGCTATCTTAGATTTTTTACTAAGATGTGTTGTAGGGAGCTTCTTTATCATAGTCAGTGTTCTGAATGCCTCACATACCTGTATGTTGAACTCTCTCCTCATACTAGGAAAGTTTTCTATTATGATTTTTGTGAACAGATTTTTTATTCTATGTATCCTGTCTTCCAGTTTTTCTCCAACTCCAATTAGCCTTAGTTTGATCTTATTAGCACTGTCTAGTAGGTGTCCTCTTGTCATTTTTAAGGCCTCTTTGACTAATTTTTCATGATTTACCATTTTGTTCTCAATTTCAGAAAACCTGTCTCAATACTGGTCATTTCTGCAATTGGTGTATTCAACAAAAGTTTTTATTTCTGACAACTTTTTGTGAAATTTGTGTTTTTGGTAAATTTGTCATTCATGTTTCAAATCATTTTGTTCGGCACTTTCAATTTTGTATGTGTTTCTTCCATGCCCACATTGGTCAGTCTATATGATAGTCTCATGAACTTTTGGGTCCTTTCCCTTTGAACTCACCATGTTTATTAACTTATTTAATCAATTCCTAGTGTTTGTGAGGTCAAACAGAGGGAAGAGGAATTGCAGTTGATAGGATGATCTCTTTAGTTTAAGATTCTGCCTTCCAGGGATGTGTCCACGGCTCTCTTTGTGCAAAGATAATGTTCACCCCTTCACCTGTTCCATTTAAATAGTTTGGACCCTGTCACAGTGTGGAGAGGAGAGAATCACTACTGGTTATAACAGCATCAACAGATGCACTCATACATCACTTTTAGGTTCAAACCTTGCATTTGCACTTTCCCCTTTATCAGCACCTACCACAGCCTGCACTGTGCTGTCATTAGGAATTCATCTGTGATGAGGAAGAAGACGGGAAGGGAAGAGGTGGAGTGCTGGGTAAAAGAGGGATGTAAGTCCACAGGAGGAGAGGGAGGAGCAGAAATAATCATAATAACAGGTAAAGAATGGACGGGTCACACTCCGGCGGTCTTTTACAGTTAGAGTAAAGGTTAGCACTGAGGACTTGGGAAGACAGTGCTGGGGGCAGGTGGGCTGTAGGAGGAGAGAGGCACAATTCTGGATGGAGGAAAGCCAGAACCTGTTGATATATCTGTGTACCTGAAAGGTGGAGAAGAGATAAAGGAAGACCAGGGGCCAGGTAAGAGAAGGAAGAGCAAAAAGAATAGAATAGAGAGACAAAAGGTCAGTACAAGAGAAGCTAGGAAAGACAGAGAACAGAATATAGGGAAAAAATATGAAAAGAGAAATTTAAAAAGGGGGAGGAACATGTAAATAATAAGAAAATAATGTTGATACAGAACCTAAAATTGAAGAAGAAAAGATGGGAGAAGAGAAGATAAACAACAAGTACATCAAAGGAAAACAGAATCCAGCAGGAACCCAGAAAAGCCAGCTCACCAAGAGCAACTGCATAGCCACACAACTCCCACGGGACTGCAGCTGTGTCCCAAGTCTCTGAAAAGTGCGTACCTGGAGAAGTCCTAAAAAGGTCCAAATAAAATAACTAAACAGAACTCAGCATACTTATCATTTTATTGAGCACAAACAGGTTACAGCAACATGGTTAAAACATGAAGAGGCATACTAAATTAACTGTGCTACCTGAAAGAGTCCTCTAAGACAAAATTAAAAACTTTTTAAAAGTAACAGAATGTACCAAAACATGCCAAGTAAATACAAGTGGATAGAAAACAGGGGCTCCTTTGATAATTAAGAGGATATATTCTTTGTTTGCTTGCTTTTTATTGCAAGTTGTCCAGGCTAGGCTCAATTTTCTGATCCCCCTGCCTCAGCCTCCCACAGGCTAGGACTACAGAGCACACCATTATGTCCAGTAAAAAGGATTAGTTTGAACACTACATAGATCTAGGATCAAATAAGTGGCTATGCCACTCAGCCATGTGACCTTGGGAAGTGACCTTTTTGAGCCTCAGCTTACTCATCCATAAAATGGTGACAACTACCAATAGGGCACAGAATTTTTAATGAGAACTGTATGAAAGAGAGCACTTCATCACGCCTGGGACACGCTCCACACCAGGACCCGCTGTACTTATGGTTCTTGTTCTGGGCCAGAACAGAGCAATGCCTTTCAATATTTCTGATATCAGAAAAATAACAGGAGAAAGAAACTGGCTTTCTCATACGTTCAGTATCTAAGGCAGTGGAAGCACACGTGTTATTTGTAAGACAAAAGATGTTAATGTTTGAGTAGTTTTTTCTAAACTAAAACTGCAGTATTCAGGCTTAATTGCAGTGTTGGCACTTTGTGATAAACAAGGGGACTTTGGGGAGCAGTTCGGGCATTGTCTCTAAAAGGTTCGCCATCACTGATCTCAGGAAACCTGAGGTAGACTTAAATGTTAAAAGGTTTACCGTGGCTATCCTGTGTGTCCCCTTCCCTCTGATGCAAATCAAAACACACCTAGCAGAGGACTCTTAAGTATTTATTTTATGAGCCAAAAACCCCACTTCTAAGAATTCAGCCTACAGACTCCCACAGTGGGAATGTGAAATGACTTATGTTTAAGTCAGATTCACTGCAACACAACTCTTGTCATAACAAAAGTCCAGGAACAAGCTAAACAGCCGCAGTAGGAAAGCTGGTTCGATGGACCCATACAGTAGAATATGAGGTGATGTAAAAACAAGATATTCAGTGATATGAAAGCATCTCTAAGATAAAAAAATTAGAGGGAATCAAAAGTCTCAAATGCTGCCATCGGTGTAAAGAGGGATCTACATTTGCTTGTACAGTTGTCTCTTGGTAACTGGGCGGAGGGGCAAGGAGAAGATTCCAGGACCCCCACACACTCCAAACCAAGTGTACACTCAAGTCCCACATAAAAAAGGATGCAGTGTTTGCATCTAACTCATCCACATCCTCCTGCCTTTAAATCGAGATTCCTTTTAAAACTTAATACAAGGTAAACCCATATAAATAGTTGTCACACTATAGAGTGGATCCTTGAGTTACGACCAACCTCACATACAACTTGGATTACAACCAGAATTTTAGTTTTACCTTACCACCAAAGACTTGAATTACAACCCAAATGCTGTCTGCTGGTGCAAATGTAAACAAAGACTCCCAGTGCCAGAAGAGCATGTGTAGGCACGTGTAAGTGTCAGTCTGAGCCTAGATGAGTGTGTTTGTGAACGCAATTTCTGTCACTGCTTTATATAGTTGCTATGATTATATCAAAATGGCCCCCCAAAAAGTGACGAAAAAGCTAAGGAGAGAAAGGAAAGGAAGCAAACAAGACAGAAAAGAATAAAGGAATCATAGAGAAATATGAGAGTGATGTTCATGTGACCGACCTCACTACAGCAGAGTCCACAGGCTTGCAGGTGACAGTGGTGATGTTGAGGAACCAGCGGAGGAACACTCAGAGGAACTGTCCTCAGAGGAACTCCAGCGACTTCTGGCTGAGCCACAGAGAGTGGCAGCAGAGGAGCTTTCTGAAGAGGAGGGGGAATATCAATAATCAGTGCAGCAAAGTTCTTTTTCTGAAAGAAAGGAAATCCTGGAAAAATGGGCAGAGCCACAAACATTTGTAGAGAAGACCCACCCAGCCAGAGAAATAGGCAATCGTTGCATTCACTTGCTTAATGACAATGTCACATCATACTAAAGAACAGTGTTAAAGAAAAGACAGAAACGGACAACCTTAGACTAGTTTTCAGTTCTGAAAAGGTCGAGACCTAGTGAGCCAGAAGCAGGTCCGAGTGGGCTACAGACTCTCCCAAGGAGAGAAAGGACACCAGAGAGCCAGATTCCAGACAGTCTCATGGAAGGGGCCTCTCCTTCCAAACAATGACCACCTTCCATTCATCCTCCCTTCCTGCAAGCCAAAGACGTCAACTTGAATGGTGAGTACAGTATGAAATTGTTGTTTCTGGTAAACCAGGCACATTTCATAACTTTCTGGTGAGTACCCTAGGAAAATGACTGGCGTTTCTGGTGAATCACGCACATTGCCACCCTTTTTTTATTATGAAGAGGTGAGTTATGGGGTGCTTTGGGAGGTTTGAGACGCATTACAGATATTTCCATTATTTCTTATGGGAAAAAATAGTCTTCACTTAAACCACTTTGAGTTACAACCAGCCCTCGAGAACGAATTGAGTTCATAAGTCAAGGGTCCATTGTATTTCTGAGGGAACAATAAGGTGTTCAGTACGGGCGTTCTTTGTTTCCTTAGGAATAGTCTCAGCTGGGCATGGTGGCCCGTGTCTGTGACTCCAGCACTCTGGAAGGAGGCTGAAGCAGGAGGATCACAAGCTCTAGCCCAGCCAAGTTCTAGGCTGTTAGGGTCTAGATCAGAATGAGCTCCCGAGGTCTCACGCACTCACAGGTGTGGGTATTGGGAAGCGAATGAATCGCAGGGCCACGCAGCTGCTCTGCTGGGAGGAATCCGGGCCTGGTCGGAGGGGGCGGGGCACAGGTCCTCCCCAGCTCCTCCCTTCAGTCCCTGCTCCCTGGCCACTGTGGCATGAGCAGCTTTCCTCCACGCCATTCCCATGTGCACGCCTGCCAAACGCAGACTGAAGCTTTTCAAACTGTGAGTCAAAATAAACCGCTCCTCTAAGTTCCAGGTGTCAAGCATCTTGTCTCAGTGACCAGAAAGTGACTAAGACAGCAACGTAGCAAGATCTTGTCTCAAAATAAAAAATACAAAGGGCTGGGGATGTAGCTCAGCAAGAAGGGCCCTGGGTTCCATCTACGGTACAGGAATAAAAGACAACATTCAACTCACACACAATCAGGTGGATCTGAGGCCAGAGAGTCCGTAAAACATCTCTTCCCCAGAACTCCAGGCCGGGAAGAAACTTTCTCCCTGACACACCCTTTCTAAAGTTCTCAAACTTTCACCTGTTTCCATGTATCACCTGTCATCAAAAATAAGCAAGTAATCAGTTCCTATCTAAATAGTTACTTTCTGGGTAAAGGTAAATCATGCCTGAATTTATCCAGCAGGTGCTAACTGGAAACTCACTATATTTTGGCTTTTTTTCTTCAGTCTCATGATGGACTCCACAGGTGCATGCTGCTGTCACTCCGCACCTACACACCCACTCAAATCACATTCACTGAGCCTGGCAAGGACAGACTGTTTCATCCACTCACATCACCAGTGTCCACACAGTAGGGCCCGTAGGCAGGTCGTCTCTTTCTACTGCTTCCTGCCTTTGGCACTCAGTCTCGGGCCACCTGATCTGTAACCCAGTAGATCTCTGCATTTGTGTTATGGCTGTGCCCAGATGTCCCATAAAGCCTCACGCAGTCATAGGCAGGGCTTTTCAGAGGTGGCTGGATCTAGAGTGTGTGACCCTGGGACTGATTCATGGTGCAGTGCTAGGCTCAAGGGCACTAGGATAAGGGTGTGAGTGCTGCCCGCCCTAGGTAGCCTGGATAAAGTAAAAGGGACAGAAAGAGCTGTGGTTGTCCCTTGTTGCTTTTGTTGTCTTCTTTGTGCAAATGGACTGTTTCTACTCTGTAACGCCCCTCTGCCATGCCACTCTGTCTTGGAGCCACCCAAGTATGGTCCTCTACAAACTGTGGACTAAATAAACCTTTCTTCCTTAAACTTTGGGTGATGGGTATTTTGTCTCAGCAACTAGAGAAAAGTAACTAACACAAGATACATCTGGGCTTTCACTTTTTAAATTTCTCTTAGCAATATCAATATAATTAAATACCTAATCATGTGTCTACAAAGAGCAGAAAAGGCCAGGCATCGTGGCACACACCAGCAATTCTAGCACTCAGGAGTCTGAGGCAGGAGGATCCTCATGAGTTTGAGGCCAGCCTGAATTAGAGAGAGAGACCCTGTCTCAAAAACAACAACACCAAGAAATATAAAGGGCAGAAAAAGTGCAGATCCACTTGTCTCACACCAAGTATATACCATGGTCCAAGATATGTAGCTACACCAGGTCTCCCATGTGGAATGAACAGCTGAGCATGCAACTGTGTGGACCAAGCACTGCACCTCCTGGTGCAATATCTTATAATCATTAGACCACAACAGCCCTAAGCTAACAAACACTGTTCCAATCCCAGCCACAAAACAGACAGAACAAACACAAAACAAAAAAGCTGTTATTTGTATTAAATGAAAAGCGTAGAGAACAGAGAGAAATTAAATCTACAGACTGTTTAAAAGCCATTTAATGCAATGGTTCCCACCTTGGCTCTCACTCCAGTAATGTCCCTAATGAGTAAGTGTGGAATCCGCCATCCCAGCAACCCCTCCCTTCTGCCTGCCGCCATCCACTAATAGAAGTGCTGATTTCCAATGAAATGCTCAAATCGAGCATCCACAATGAAGAAGGAGGCTCTAGGTATAAACTAGATTATCAGAGGTTTTTTTAAAGCAAAAAAAGTGACTGGGTTTGAAGAAAATGTTTCCATTAAAATACGTTTTGATTATTCATTTCCACAGACAGTAGCAAAGTGGCCAGGAGAAAAACATCTGGAATCAGGCCAGGACCCTGAAGCGTACTGTGTGCAACTCTGGGTGACGTATTTTACTGGTGTCCCTAGGTCAGCAGAGGTGGGAAACCCCACTGACAGCACCTGCCTCAGAGACTGGCACTAGGGCGCTCCCGGTGCACACGGCCCTTTCTCTCCATCCTTTAACTCCCTTGTATTTTCTCTGCATCACAGACTTCCTAACTATATATATAGTATCTCATATTATGCATAATTTCCATAGCACTTTCATAGTACACATAATTCTTCATATGGCTTATTTCATATTATACACCATTTTCATATTATATAATATTGAAAATGAGTATATTTCATATTATGCACAATATTTTACAGTACACATCATCTTTCATATAATTTTCATAGCCAATATAATTTTTCATAGCCAATAGATTTTCATATTATACATAACTTCACATCACATTTTCATATCATATATATTTCATACATTTTTTCATATATTTCATTTTGTAATTTATAAATTGCACGTAACTTTCATATATATGACTTGTCACACATGTATGAAATTTCATACCATGCATATTTCATATCATATACAATATCCTATATCAACATATTTCATACTGTATATGTATTTCATATATATACTATTTCAAATCAAATATATAATCTTTCATATCAAATAATTTATCATATCATATATTTCACATGCACGACTTTTCATTTCACTTATAACATTTCACATCACATGAATTTCCATGTCATATATATTTCATATACTATGAAAAGATACATGTAATTCTTCACGTTAAACATAATATGGATTATTACATATGGAAAGTCACATAAAATTTCACAATATTTAATGTTATGCATTTTTATACTATATGTAAATTTTCATATTTCATAATTTTTCATATCACATATTTCACATTGCATGATTTTTCATACTGTATATAATTTTTGTAACATATTTCACATCATATGATGTTACCTATCATATATCTTTTGTATCACGTATAATATTCTATATCATATATATAATATCCTACATCATACACAATTTTCATATTATATGTAATAATTATTACCACATAATTTTCATATCATACATGACATATATTATATTTGACATTTTGTATGTAGTTTTCAAATTGCACATGATATATCACATTGTGTATATTTCATATTGTATAATTTTTCATATCATAATATTTCATACCATATATTTTTCATGTCATATGTAATTTTTGTGTCATACATTTCATGCCAGATGTAAAATCTCATATCACATATAATTTTCACATCATAAATATTTCAGATCATATATTCCATGTTACATGTAATATTTCACAGCATTTAATTTCTCATATCCTACATATTTCATATCATACAATATTTCATAGCATATATAATCTTCCACATCATGCATAATTTATCATGTCATATATATTTCATATCTTACATAATTTTGCATATATGTAATATTTCTCATATATTTTTCATATTTTACATGTCATATATAATGTGAAAAATATTTATCTTCATATTACATATATTTCATATCACATATATTTCATATCATACAATTGTTCATATTATACACAATATGAACAACTGCAAATAAATTTTCATGTTATATATAATATTTCATATCATATATTTCATCTCATATATTTTTATAGCATATAATATTCCATATCAATGCACATATCATTTAATTTTTCATATCATATGTTCCATAACATGTGTAATCTTTCATATCATACTTGATATTTCACATCAGGTATAATAGTTCATATCATATACAGTATTTCTTATATGATCTTTCATATTATGTATAACATTCCATATTATATATAATGTGAAAATTTATATATAACTTTTCACATTACATGTATCTCACATTTTACATATTTCATATAATTTTTCATAGTACATATAGTATCTCATATAATTAGAATATTTTGTATCAAATATATTTTATATCACATATATTTCATATACAATATTTCATATATGTAATGCTATATCATATGTTTTGTATCCTATATTTTCTATCATATATATTTCACATTGTATATAATATTTCATAAAATATTTTCACTTATTTTCATCTACATCCCTGACATGTAGGGAATTGAATGAGGAGAGGTACTATGTTACTATTCAATAGATGTCAGCCATTATCATTCAGGTAATTAGCGTCTTTGGCTTTTCTTTTATCTCTAAGTAATTTCCTTCAATATCTTTACAGGTTTCATTTACTATTCACCCAAGTAAGACTTATAGTAATTTACTGGCTGAAAGGGTTTTTGCTTCCAGGGCGAAGAGCTGCCGCTGGGATAGATGATTTAAGTTCACTTATGTTCGGAAAGCTGCACACTCGGGACGGCCCAGCAGTGCGGAGGCCTGGCCGAGCCCCTGCATCAATCCAGCGTGAGGAGAGACAGGAAGATCGCCAGACGGTCACTGGGCTGAGGGATGCAGGAGTTGCTTCAGGGTCCTGAACATTCACCGGAAATCCTCATCAATTCCATGGTTCTTTGGGAACCTTGAAATTCCTTAACTCCTTAAGGCTGAAGTTCTCCCTTAGCTGCTGTTTTGTTGATAATTATAGAATACCCCAAGGCCAACTCAGCTACCATCTAGATTCTCACATAAGCAAGGTTTGGAATTTCCACAATAGCCCCAGATAGATGGAAGTTCACACGAGTCCTCAGCAAAATAAGGGAGATATATTTGTGTGTATGTAAATGCATACACAGATGTTAGCATCAGGCTGCCACACGTTCTCCCTTAAAAGCACCATTCTTTATTTTGAAACCGTGTCCTCAAACCAGTTTGATGTTAGGCTGTCTTTTCTTTTAAGTAATTACATTGATAGTTTATGATGAGTTTTTTCCCTACTTATTTTACAAACAGAAAGTTGGCAATATCATTCCAGAGCCAAACGTTATTATTTTTTTTTACAAATCTTATCAATCCAGAAAACTGGAATCTAGAACATCTAGAAGTAAAAGGAACACAATTAACAGCCACCTGGCCAAATTCCAACTGCATAATAACTGATCTTTTATTAGTTAGCATAGTGTTTCTTCGTTCACCCAAGCCCAATTTTCATTAACTTCCTAGTCCAGCAGATCCTAATGATAACTCAGGCCACATGATCAACATTTTTCTGATCACGTATCTGAAATGGCCCGGGCTTTTCCAGGAAGTGCCTAGATCTTGTCATGGCCGCTGGAAACTATTATCCAACCTCACGCCACTCTGCTCTCCGTGGCTCTTTACTGCGCTCCTGCCCCTCTGCCTCCTGACTCGGGCAGCTGAGAGCACAGGCAGTGTTTACCGGACGCATCCACCGTATCTGCAGCACCTGCTCCTGGAGCACCCAAAGCCTTCTTCACATTCAGCACTGCTGACGACAGGCCCTTGTTCTGTCTCCATCGTCCCCGTCCCGTCCTCTCCGATTTCCTTACGTGTTATCCACACGCCAGGACGCATACTGCCTCACAAGCACCCCTAGCTCCCCTGTTCCCACTCCCCTGTATCTGCTTGGCAAGCCAACCCCTCCCCTCCCTCGCTCCACTCCTCTTCCCTCTTTCCTTTTCTCCCTCTCTCCCTCCTTCCATTCCTCCCTTGCACACTGGACTTCAAGCCCAGAGGGCTCTGCCACGGGGCTATATCCCCAGCTCCACCCACACACCCTTTTGAGATAGAGTCTCTCTAAGTCTCTCTAAATTGCCCAGGCTGGCTCACACTTGGCAATCCTCCTACCTCAGCCTCTGGAGTAACTGGGATTACAGGCATGCGCTGTCACACCAGGCAAATTCCCACCATTTTGAAACCCATCCATCGCTGAACTGCACATCTGCCTGGAAGCTCAGCCCCATCAGACACAGACTACCTGGCTGCACTTCAAAGACTCAGCCACACTCCCCAAGGAGGGCTCCATACACCGTCCAGTCTCGCATACTTGAAGAACTCGCACTTGGCCCTTGCTGGACCTTCCATTTCACACCCACCCATCGCTTCTCGAACATCCCACTCGCCCACCTGTACCTCTGCTTTATGGTTCATTAATAACACCGAAAACACCAGAAGCCACCAATCCCCAGTGCACATGTGCCACAGCCTGCCCACAAGCCCTATCCCTGCTGCCACCACATCCAGGGAGGGCACAGAGCGGATGTCTAGAGTAGGGAAAGAGGTCATCTGTGTCAGGATGGAGCAGAGCTGGGGACCCTGAGGGACCCTGGGTCCTGTGAGACTGTGGAGACAAAGCTGCTTGGTGTGGGCTGAGCCAAAGGCTAGGAAGCTATGGCCTCGACTTAGGGTCAACTGCAAAGACTTGGGACAGTGTCTATGAGGTTGGAAGGGGACACCTAGTCTCTGAATACAGGCGCAGACACGCTGACGCCCACTGGATGGAGTCCGTCCCAGAGGGCGTGGGTGATGGCTCAGAACAGTGAGGCCAAACGCCAGAGCCCGTGAAAAGGAGGCAGAATGGTGCGCGCAGCACCCAAGCTGATGACGCGGCTGGGGACGGAGCATGCAGAGCTACCTGGTCTAGATACACAGGAAGACAGCACAGCACAGAGAGCCATCTATACAGACTTCGAGCTATATTTTAGGGTGAAGGGTATAGCATACTCAGATGCATTTCAGTTGCTATTTTGAACAGTGTTTGAAATTTACAGAGAAAAATATCCCGAGTGTTTTCTAAAAAACAAAAATAATACAATATGACTCACTTGCATGAGTGGTTATCAAGAACCACCTCCTTCTAGATGCATATTTATTAATGTTTTGATGAAAAAAGATCTTACACTCTCAGAAGCCAGGAATAACTTGCTCATGTGCTGGTCACGTGGTGTTGCATACTAACCGGGTCAGGCTTCTGCTGGGCAACTTCAGGCACAGATGCCACATTCTACCTATATAGATGGTGTCCCCTGGGCACGCACGTAGCTCATGCAGGGGTTCGGTGGCCCTTACCTCCACTATTCCACATGGCAGCAGTTGAGATGACTATTTCAGCAACAGATCAGCTTAAAAAGTTAATTCCCATAGGCGATATGAGTGGGAGGATGATCGTGCTGGTTCCGTGCTATGGAGTTAGTTCAGCTGCAATGATGTTTCCCCAAATTCCCTTCCCTATATGGTTCTGGGTCAGCATTTGTTTGCCACAAGCAAAACTGGTGTGAGACTCCGGAGACAAATGTAATGCTCTAGGTGTAGGTCAGGGGCAGATCATGCTATGACTTAAATAAAACATAGCATCACAGGCCTCCACACAGTCCTCGGAACTGAACTACTTCAAAGACCCAGAGTCCCTTGCATGAAGCAAAGGCTAGGGATCCTTGAAGAAAGACACTGCTACGTGTCCCCAGATGCACACTAAATCTACCTCCTAGCTTTCCCCAAAGGGAACTCAACAACTCCCGAGGGCAATTATGCCATGGGGATGGAGCAGAAAATCCAAGCAGTCTCCAAAATGAAAGTAACTCCTGGAGACCCAGAACCCAGACGTCAGAAACTGACGACCAACGAGCTCCTGGACCAGGTCTAACTCCCAGGAGACCAGTGGGTCCCCAACTTATCCTGGGTCTACCTCTCCAGTGCCGGAACACCCACGGTGCCTGCCAGGACCCAACACTCCATTCCTGGCCAGTGAATTCGGGGCTGGGACACTGGGAAAGGGCAGGTGGAAGCCATCAGAGGGACTTGGGTTTAGTGAAACAGTAAGCCGGGAATGATACTGCTTCCTGGGGAGGCTGCAGAAGTCAGTGCCTCCACGCAGAACAGAAAAGACACTGACAGGAATCCCTAATACGGCTCCATCAGCTCACCTGTCTGGCCTGTGCAGAGCACAGATGAATCTCTGATAACTACAATATTTCTCAAAACTTAATCCACTGTAATTCCCAGTACAGCTGCTATTTTAGATGGCATTTTCTTGCTAGGTCAGATCAACACCCACCACCTCCCAGCACAGCTCACTGCTATTGGCCTGATGAATGCTTTCTATCCAACTTGGTAGTGAAACCATCTAAAGCAGTGTGTCGCTTCTTTCACCATCCTGCCCCAGTCCAGCTACGTCACACTCTGGGGCAGAGCCAACAAGGCTGCTCACAGGAGACCGTGGCGCGTCTGAGGATGTTTAACAGAACCTTTGGCCCCCACTCGCCAGCTGCCAGGAGCTCCCCAAGTCCCACTTGTAATAACACAAGCTTCTCCAATCCCTGGCAAATGTCCCCTGGGGGCAGAATTTAATCACCTGTCCTTCCACCGGGTATCACACTGGTCCTCGTATACAGGGACGTTGGAGCTCTGGGCAGCAGGAAGTAACAACTGCTCCAGACACTGTAATAAGGCACAGCAGCCAGAGGCGGAAAGGCAGCCCCGAGGAATTCAGGGCCTGTCTCCTCAGCGAGGCTCCCAGGCCTCGTGGTCTGGAAGATCTCAAAATAGCTCTTCCAAGGACGAAGAACAAGCTGCCGCCTCTGGGCCCCCTTTCCTGAGGAAAAAGGCATCGCTGGCTTTGAAGGTGACCTAAACTTCAGTGCCCTCACAGGAAGTCCCCACGCCTGCCAGCAGCGCACGGGGCCAGAACAGCAGGGCTCCGCCACAGGCTGGGGTGTCACCGAAGCCGCTCTGCCAGTGGAGCCCAGAGCCCTCAGCGGCCCTCAGAGAAGTGTCTGCACCCCTGGCGGCCCAGCTGAGGGGTCCCAGCACAGCTTCGGAACATCAGTGCTGAGGTCCACCGCCCTCTGTTCCCTTTGGGCAAACAGGTACCAGAGTATGGGCCACGGTCCTTAAAAATGCAGTCCTCAGTGTCATAACCCAGAATTTTCAAATACTCAATGACTGGAATCTCTAAAGTCTAAATTCCTGAAAGGTTAAAATCCCACTATATAATTCAGGAAAATAATTTTTAAAAAATTCTTATTTGCATGTTTTAAAAGGGATTTATTTGAAAACCTTTTTTAAAATGACAGAATACTTCACAGACCACTTTACACGTACAACAGGCAATAATAATAATGTAAATATACATTTTTTTGCGGGGGGGTAGGTTACTGGGATCAAACTCAGGACCTTGCGCTTGCCAGGCAGGCGCAGCGCCACTGAGCTACATCCCCAGCTTTAGTGTAAATATTTTTGCAAGTGTAAACACCGGTATACTAACCATAGCTGCACAGGTCTAACACTTAGGAGCAGACAAACCATGTTCACTGAGAAATAGTTCAAAAATCAAGGTGTATAACACCCATCATGATGGCTGATAATTGCATGCCTCAAGCATTACCTCCATGACCACAGGAAATACTCAATGTGCAGCCTACGCCTTCTGATGAGATCAAGTCCCAGCGACCCCAGGTCACCAACACATGCCCAGTCAGCAAACAGCCCAGGTCTCCATAAATTTTATCTTTCACAAATGCAGATGTACGAAAAGGACATTGCTGCATTTATTGAGGAAGATTGGATATTTTTATGTATACACCTGGCTTACATACAAGTCAACACTGTGATGATGTATCCTTATGGACGCAAATTTACAAAAAGTGTACAAAATGACTCAGAACCCTGTAAGAGCCTTTATACAATGTACACATTTAATACTGGAAATGATGTGATGATGCAATATCTAGCATGTGAATTGTAAAAAAAAAAATAACACTGACAATGTAAAATAGTGGGGGAGAAAAACCTCACAAGAAGAAAACTAAGAAAGAAACTTAGCCCACGTAAAGTACATCACGGCAACAGATTGCAGGCAAGGGCATGGAAGAAGTTCGTAAGAGCTGGCTGGTCTTTACAACAATTATACTTTGAAGTTTTCCACTGCAATGAACAATGCCTTTTTTCTTTTAGGCACGGCCTCTTCCCAGAGTCTACGCTCCATCTGTTTCTTACATGGGTGTGCTCTTTTGAAATTCGCCTGAGATTCCATGCACAGCGACATGAGCTGTCCCTGTTCAGTATGCCTGTCTTCTGAGCTCTGTGTCATTTTGGGGTCTGGGGGGTCCACTCCCCACATGCTCAGGTGCAGACGACAGACTCGGGGGAAACAGTACTGTGTGTCTTCTCATCCGACCTTGCACCTACTTACTTTCCGACCAGCGTCCCAGCTTCTTCAAGCCTTATGCAGCTGGGATTCATTAGGAGCTCTCAGAAGGCCAGCGCAGGCAGATGACAGTTTCCAACAACCAGATCTGTAAAGACTGTTCTGCCAGCGTGGTGTGACTATCCTGCTACAACCCAAGCGCACCAGTCTCTTCCCCAGAGTGTGTTCCCATCCTTTCCTTTCTTCCCCCAATGCAAACTGTGCCTTCCAAGATTTCAACATTCAGGATTTTAACGTTTCAGGTTTGTGACTTCTGGTATTTTTAGATGTTAGAGATTCCAACATTGGAGATTATAGCATTCATGACTGATGGTGTCTTTCGGGATCATGACTGGCATCACTACTGGCCACCAAGTTACAATGCAACACAAGCTTCGAGTTATATAACCCAGGGGTTGCCTGACTCATCGAGCAAAGAGCTGGGCCTCCAGAGCACCATCGCACTGCCAAAGGAAGTGGTATGTTAGTTAAGGGGTGAGCAGGTCCTGAAGACATGAGTCATGTGCTGTGAGATGCCGCCACCCCTCCTACATTCCTTAGTCTGTCGAGACGCACACACATGTGAGGTAGCTGTGTCCCACCTGAACTGGTCCTCACAAAGGACAGCTTGTGCGGTGCACACCTCTCAGCCTCTCCCAGGCCACCCACCCTGAACAACGGCCTCGTGAGTTAGGGAACCACCTTAGCAAGGAGGGAGGCTCCTTGGGGCCTAGTGGCCTGCGCTAGCATCCCAGGGCTCATCAGTCCCCTGCACAGAGCACCGAGCCCCCGATGGCACCGTCCTGAGGGCAGGGGTGAGGGTGCGGCCCGTGACAGGCTGGGGTAGGCTGACTACACGCACCGCTTCATCACAGAAGGCGCAGTGCTTTGTCCTTACGAACAGACACCAGCTGTAGAGAGATTCACCTTCTCTGTCCACAATGTTTACTGCAAAGCACCCAGCAGACTTACACAATAACCATTTGCCACTCCACATAGCATTGCTTCTAGGCAAAGAACTCATTTTATAGTATATGAAGCATGAACGTGGGCTTGTGCTTGGGAAACGCACCAGTCTTACTACAGGCTCCAGTACTCCGCAGACACTACATGGCCTTTGGAAGATTTTGCAACCTCGCCCAGGATGCAGCATATACCCTAAATCGGTGCCATTCCCCACAGCAGGCTTCACAGGCCCGGGAACCAAGAGATAGGCAGAACAGGGAGTAGCTCCTTTCATTAATAACCTTCGGGACTCATTAGTGAATTTTTTTCTAGTCCCTGCAACCTTGGATCTTCCTGTTTCTAGAAGTCTTAGTGCCTAAGGAGAGAGGGATGCTTCTCCGAGGTATCACAGTAATGGCCTTTCAAACTGCAAGCTGAGATTTCCTCAGGACAGTGAATCAATAGGCAGAGAAGGAGGCTGCCATAAGGCTGGGTGGTCAGTCCAACTCTCCAGGGAAAAGTGGACTGCCGTTAGGTAAATCACTGCAGGGAGGTGGATGTCTAAAACGGGGGAGCCCCCTGGGGCACCTCTCCCCATGCTCCTGTCATGAGATAACTCAGTGGAAAATCATGCTGACCCAGTGGACACAACGACCCTTCTGCAGGCCCAGGCTCTTCAGGAATGAGGTCTGGGTTACCACGATGGGCAAGGAATTATAATCACATAAGATGTGTGCTGAGGGCGAAGGGAATGTGGAATCACTATTAGAAGGTAATTACAAATACCACCCAGACCACGTGACCAGCTGCAGAAATAAAGAGTCTGACGCTTCTTCATTTTGGTATGAATACGTCCAGGTACATAGCGACCAATTCCTTGTCTCTCTTGTTACTTTCCTTCCCGTTCCCTCAGCCACCATTAACGGTTAATACTAATATTTTTAAAGTTAACATTGATGCTAATAATATAGGGCATAAAAAGAGAGTATGACTGAGAAGTGAACATCACCCAAAGGTGGATACCGGGATTTCATATTTTCTTTTGAGGAGAGAATTAGGATGTTTTTGGTATATCTAGGATAGCTGCAACACATTAGGCAAAGAATAATTCTGCTATTATCTTTAACTGGAAATTAAACGTGGCTAGGAAAAGTGTGGGGACATCCTACCCTTTACGAGGGACAAGAGATAGGCTGTGATGTTTCTAGGGCCCCGAATCCCTTTCTCCTTGTGGTCCTCAGTCAGAACTGGCCACACAAGGGGAAAAGGGCCCAAGATGTGGAGGGCAGAAATGAAGACAGCAGCCATCTGTGTGCGCCGAGGGTCAGCACAAGGCCAGAGCCAGCTGCCACTCGTGGCTGACGCGCCGACACATCTGTGGGCTCCTGCAGTCACCAGCCACAGCTGCTCTGAATCCGGGCCCGGGCGCACAGGCAACTCTCCGATGAAGGGCACGGCTCAGCCCGCAGGGCAGCGCTTTGAGAACGTGGAAAGCCGAGAGGCAGACACGAGTTCTGGGTGTCCTTGCAGGTTCCAAGATGCACGCCCCTCACGTCATGTGTATCGCCCTTCCCTCCTGACTCCAGGCCCTGTGCATTCCGGCCCCTGGCCCCATCCAACTCCCGCAGAGGAGGAACAATCCCACAGTGACTCCCCTATCCAGACCGCTCCCAGCACCTGCCCCTGCCCCAGCGGTGATCCAGCAAGTTCAAGTACCATGTTCTTACTTTGAAAAGGTAGTTGAACATGAAACTGAATTTCTAATTTAAGTCACCATTATGTAAACTTGATGAAAGTGAAATTAATTCCTCTGAATAAAAAGCCCCATACCTAGCAAGCATTATTTTTAGAAACTTAAAGAGAAATATGTTTCCTTAGAGAGAAGCAATACAAAAACGAATCAGGCAAACTTCTCATAATCCCACCAAAACTGTGCTCAGGAAACCATTACCTATAATTTCTAAGGGGCAAAAATATAAGCACTGTGATTCAGAAAAGAACATTAGATTCCAGCATACACAATATTATCAAATTATCTTCAACCCTTAAGTCCCTAACATAAGACTCGCCTTTGTATTTAAATCCGCTGAAGTCAGTGCAGTCTGGAGAGCACCCAGGAACATGTTTAAAGTTCTCATCAACCCGAGTGTATCTGCACGCAGTCTCAGGAATGAAGGCGTCGACCCGGAGGACGTGCTAAGCACGCGGAAGCCCGACGCGCATGCATCTGGTTGTGTGTTTTCGTGAGCGTGGACAGGAGGCAGATGTGATCGGCAAGTGGGCCTTCTCACCACCTTGGGCTTGGTGCAGTTAGGGAGCGCCTACGCCTGCAAAGTCTGTTAGGTAACCCGTAACTTCGACTCGACACGCATCCAACCAGACACGTCTGTCCTCGTTTCACAGAGGAGGAAACGGCCCAAAGTTTCGCACCTTAGAAATGTCTTCTCTACAGTACGTCTGGGCTCTCACCCGCTGCACGGGCCCGGATCCGACCCTTCCGAAGAGCGAGGATGTCACTGAGCGCCTCCCCTGACCTGTCCCCTGCTCTAATCCCTGTTCCCCGGGCCGGCTGCAGGTGACGCAGCCTCCAGCCCGGCTCTCTGACACGTAGTGCAAGCAACTCGGTAAGCCAGAAAGCTGGACATTGCAGATTCCATCTCGGAATAAAAAGGAATGTTGACCCATGGCTGAAAACCCAGAAATTTTAACAAATGCAAAGCATGTATAATCTTGAAATGCACTTAAAACTCTGACATATTTGCATCTATCAACATTTACATAAGTGTAATAACAATAATAATAATAATATCCGCAGCCGTTAGCACTTAGCTCCTGCAGGTTCCAGCACTGACAGGCATGGCGAGTGCCCCATTTTTAACCCTCCCCACAACCCCATACAGGAGGTGCTTCCGTTGCTGCCTTGCAAAGATAAGGAACCTGAAGCCTAAAGAGGTGAAGTGGCTTCTCAAGGGCACAACTGACAAACAGCAGAGCTGGGATTTGAACCTAGAGCCCAGCATCCGAACACAGGCTCCTAGGCTGGGAGCTGCACGCCCTGTATCTGAGTTGTGGTTCCTGAAAAGCCTTTGCCCCTGCTCCCTACACAAACACTACCCGAGGGCTGAGACGCAGAGGGAGACGGGGAGTGGCTGAGCTGTGTTTTTATCTCAGAGGCACCCTGCCTAAAATACTCGCCTGCACATGGAACAGCCCCTGGGGAGCCTTGCTCTCCAGCCTGCCAGCGACATCACAGCTACTGCCACAGAGCCCCGGAGAATGAAGCAAACATCTGCCCAAATCATATCTAAAATACGGTGTTCAATTCTTTTTGAAACTTCCTACTTCTTTCATTCCCACAACTACAAAAGTGGAACAGCAAAGTCGTACCAGAAATCACAATAGATGTTTCCTCTTCAAATCATTACATTTGATTTAACACCCAACTAGTCAGTCAGTCTTGCTCTAAGGTCTTCAGCTCAGCTATATTAAGTAAAATCTAACCAAACCCAGTTATCATCGCCTGACAGAAGCTAAGGAGCATACCAACTTAAATGTCAATACACTTTCTAAATACACTTTCACTTTTACATACACTGAATTTTTAGCTGAAGGCTTTAACCTGTGAACATGAACATGGGGAGAGAAATCTCTGACCGGGACACCTCAGAAGTTCATTAATAATGACCAGAGTTTAAAAAGCAAATGCGCTGTCCACTTAACACTACCTCAGATTTTCAAGGCACTTCATTAATTCCAGAGAACAAGTGTGTTTTGACTGTAAATGTTTACCAAACACCGAGTGGCCACTGATGAGTGCCTGGCACTGTGCTGAGATACCGAGCATGGGGCTGCATTTTAAGCTGTCTTTAACCTCACTCAGCAGGCACTTCTGCAGACTCCAGGCACTGATGCTCGCCTAATGCCTGCCTCACGCAGCATCAGTTAGAGTTCTTGGTCTCCAGGAGATTGCAGCATTACAACAGGTTTAAGAAAATTACGGTGCATTTAGAAAGCACTGTCACAAAGTGCATACAGAGGAGAATTAGCAACATGCAAACACTGGGTTCTGCAGGAAGAGTGGAATCTCCTTGACACTGCTCTCTCCTTGCTTGGCCTTTCTGCCCATCTGGAGAGGAAGGCAGAAGCAAAAGGTGTAAGTGACTTGTGTGTATGGCAGAGGGACACCAACCTCTACGGAAGCCCATCCTCCTCGGGATGCCCTGGGAGGTGGGAGCTAAAAATTCCCTAGAGGGCTGGGGGTAGGGCACAGGTCTGATCTAAAGTACTGGCCTAGCCTGCTCAGGGCCTCAGGTTCAGCTCCCTGAAACACACACAGACACACAGACAGACAGACAGACACACACACACACACACACACACACATGGCCACTTTATTTCTTTATTTACAGCACACAAGCAGTAAACAGAAATAACTTAGCCAGAAGGGATCAATGCCACGACTTAACAGTGCGGCTCAGTTTAATAATTTTTATCTAGAAAAATATGCAAGACAGTTTGTAAGTACCAAAATGAGATTTACCGTGAAGAGCCATGAAGCAGCCAGGCTAAGTGACTTATCCAAGATAAACTAGCTAGCAACTCATTACCACCCAAGCCTTCTGACTTCTACCGCCACTCCTGCCCTTTTCATTACAGACAGGTTAGAGACAGATTAGAGACTATCTTCAAACAGCAGTAATACCCCTCTTCAAGTCACTGAAGTTAACAAATGGTAACAGAGGGCCGGGGATTTAGCTCAGTGGTTCCGGCACCGGCCTCGAAAGTGCAAGGTCCCGAGTTCGATCCCCGGTACCAAAAAAAAAAAAGATGGTAGTAGATAAAACTAAACTGGGAATACGGCAGCAGCTAAATAATCAACTGTATTCACCCCTAATTAAAACCACAAAGACAGAATGCCCTGCAAGGACAGTGAGCCATCAGTTCTAGCATTTGCGGCTACCAAGCGACTGCTTCTTGGTCAGCGTGGCCTTCTCATCCGGACTCCGAGCACACGGCGCCGAGGTCACTGTGTGCGATGTGAGGCTCAGCGGAAGGCAGAGAAAACTGCCGGCTCTGTCTCAGGAAGGCCCTCCCCACAGCTGCGGTGGGAGGGCTACGCGGAAAGAAGGCCAGGCTCAATTCCGCATTGCAGAGAGGCTGGGCACGCAGGGCCATGGGCCAGAGGGGCTGAGTCGTGCCACGTGACTAAAGGGAGCGCCGCAAGTGAGAAACGAAGAGTTCAATGGAGAGCGATCAGATTCCAAGAGCGGTCTCTCCACGATGCCTTCGCAAGAGTCTGCCAGACCCAGACGGGCCTCCCGGGACAGATGGACACAGCGGCCAGGGTGGACGCCCAGCGAGGAGCAGCTCCGTCCGAGCCTCACTAAGCGCTGGCCGCGCCTTGCTCGCCGCCACCACCAGCACTCCCTCGCCAGGCCCTTCCTCCCCAGGCCCGCGGCGGAGCAGCCCCTGAACGTAAAAACTGACCGATCCCGATCCCCAGACACGCAGCCCACCGGGAATCCAGACCCAGCTCTGCCCCTGCACGCGGGGCCTGCGTCCCTCGGCCATCCGGGTCTCCCCACCCGCTCAGCCTGGGCGGAGCCACCTGGAAAGGGTGCTTATCCTTCAACCCTAGGTCCCCGGGCCTCTGGAGCACCCCGTCTTTGTTCCTGTTCCGATCTGATCTGCGGGGTAACAAGGGGCGGTCTCTTTCTACTTCACTGTGCTGTTTGTCCCCAGGCCTGTCTCCCTCTCAGGCCGAGTCACGGCAGAACAGGGACCAGGTTTCACTTGCCTTTGTATCCCCGTCCGCGCAGTCGTCTTCAATGTGATGGAGTGAATGAAAAGGAAAGAAAAGTAACTCTTCTTCTCAAGCTGTGGAACCTGCCCTCGATCCCGGAGCGGAGCCTGCTGCCGTACCCTGCCCCTGCACCTCACTAACCTTTCGGACTGCTGTCACCTCCCGTGGCTGTCTGAACTACACTGAGAAGGAGCCTAAAGAGGTGTCCATCGGTTTCCCAGGAGGAAGAGTCAGCTATAACGAAGGCAGGTCGTGGCGAATCCCTCTTTTAGTGCCACCCGCTTCCCTGCAGAGTTAGCCGCGCAGATGTGGGAGACGAGGAAGATGTGGAAGAACCGGGGCTCCTGGTCACCTACACTCTCTCACCGCGCCTCACACGTGGGCCCTGCCAGCTCCAAACTGGACACGTCCCTGGCATTTCCACTGCGGCACCACCTAGGAAAGGACCGGGTCGTCGTCTCTCTGCCCCACTTTCTGTAACCATCAACTGTGATCCTCACGACCTTCCAACTGATAGGACTCATGAAAATGCTGTCCCCATCACCACATAAATCGGGGCTTTGCAAAGCCTAGGCAGGAGGTTCCTGCATCTGAAGGTTTGGGGAAGGAGAGATCCTGGACTTGACCCTGGAGAACTTGAGGGACAACTTGTGTGGCCAGGAGAGGGGCCAGGGAAGGGCCTGGAAAGTCTTCCCCACGGACTTGCTCTGCTGAGAACAAATAAGTAAAATAGACCTTGATTTACTAAATCATTAAAACCAAAGACATGGCCAATTCGATGGCAGGTAATTTAGGATCTACAGAAGTGATGTTGGAAGCAGTCTGTATCCTCAAAGTATTTTCAATTTAGTTAGGAAGAAAAAGTGTAACCATAAACAATTGGAGAACAATGCGAACTGCAGTACAGAATGCTCTCTGAACTTGATTGAGGCCAAGCACCTCTATATTCAAAAATTTTATGGATGGAACCTCTACAGGACTACTGACTACTTTATAAATAGATTATACATGCACATTAAACACAAAATAAAAAGATGAAAAATTGTGAAAATATATTAAATCATAATAGCACAAAATTTTCAGCAATTAGTAAAACACTTTTAATATTCTACAGTATAAATAAATGTTTCTTGATGTTTGAGATCTTGACTTAAGAATTTGTGATACTATGAAGTGAATGATTATAAATTCAGCTTATGTTGATATCTGATTTCAATAACTGTTGTGGCTAAAGAAAGTACTGTGCACAAGTGGAAGTAGTGGGCCATCTTATTTATTTAATTATGCCCTTATTTAAGAACAATGCTCATATGGGCCGGGGATTTAGCTCAGTGGTTTCACCGCCTGCCATGCAGGCACAAGGACCCAAGTTCAATCCTCGGTACCAAAAAAAAAAAAAAAAAAAGAACAATGATCATATTTTAATCTACCTACCAATTATATGAAAATTTTTATAAAAGTTCTATTAGCAAATGTTCACCTTCCCTGATGACAACTAGCAGCCCTTGAAAACTACTCATTTTAATAATTGTAAAAAATGGTTTCCAAAACCAACTACAGGTTTCGAAATGGAAAACTTACAAACTGAAATTCACACACATTTTTAGATGTGGAGACAGTGACACGGTCTAGAGCAGTAGGATCCCATTAAGCATGGACTTTCTGAACACCTATTTCCAAAGAGCACAGTATAGTATATACTGTATAGTCTTTCTTCAGTAGGGTAGATGTGCCCTTGTGAGAGGTTTTCTAGAGGGAAAACACATTTTTTAATTTATTGTGAGACTGGAAGAAAGAAGAGAAACATCCAAGGACAAAACAAAAACAAACATAAAAACAAAGACACAAATGCCAGCTGAAAGTGACCACAAAAGCTGAGTTACCCTGGGATCAAATTCTAAGCCCAGAACCCACCCCGAAGTGCAAAAGCTGACCCCAACGTCTCTCCCTGGGCAGTCTGACTGGGGTTACTAAGGGTCCCAGGGCAGCAGATTCCTAGCAGGAGCAAACAGAAACC
Organism: Heterocephalus glaber; assembly: GCF_000247695.1. The sequence goes on along the minus strand of NW_004624835.1, from coordinate 3,998,597 downwards.
TCTCCAGGAACGCAGCCTTGGTTATCAGGCCCTCAGGCTGCACACGGATGAAATCAGACCAAGGGCAGTTCACCACCACAGACCAGCACAAGGAGCTGGCCACCCAGATGAAAAGGAATCCACAGGCACCAACAACCTGTCTCTCCAGGGACGGGAAACAACAGAATTACCACAGACAGAGTGCAAATAACTACGTATTCAATGTTTAAGGAAATGAAGACAAAATCATAAAAAAATAAGCAAGTATCAAGAGAACATTTTCAACAGCCAGAGTGGTTTGAGGAAAACCTTGGAACTTTTAGAATTTAACAGAAGAATCGATAAAATAAAGAATTCAACGGACAAGGAACGAGAAGAGTGAGGTGTGTGCCAATGCCCCGGTTTTGGGCTCTCGTAGAAAGACTCGTTTTCCACTGAAGACAGACCCCAGCAGACAGACTCCGGACGCCACTAAAAATCAAGGAAACACAGGAAGGGTGCAAGAGAGGACAGGACAGACAAAAGAACCACAAGATGGTCGCTGAGCAGAGGAGCAACGTGTGTCCATCTCCATCATCAGCTCCACTAAACGCACAGGACTGGAGACCACAACTGAAATCACAACGTGACTGAGTGGGCTCAAGATCCAACTCAAAGCTCTCTGTGTGGGAATCTGGATTTCAGGACACATGCAGGCTGAAAGTGAAAGGACAGGAAGGGCAGTTTCAGGTGAACAGTAACCGAAAGGTAGCAGGGGGCGTATTTATATTAGAAAATAGACATTAACTCAGAGACTGCCAGAGACCAAGAAAGATGGATGTCACATATTGACAGAGGGTCAATGCACTAGGAAGATACCACTGTAAATGTATCTGCACCAACAGCAGAGGGCCAAATGCAGGAGCACACAGCAACACAATAATGGGTTTCAACAGTGGCTAGACAAACGTCCAGGCAGACGATCAATAAGGAAACCAGAGGACTTGAGCAACATTATAGACCAAATGGACCCAAAAGACAACATAACATTTCGCCCAAGAGCAGCACAATACACATTCTCCTCAGGCACCATACACATTCTTCAGGGCAGATAACATGTCTTGTCACACACACAAAAATCTTAACAAACTTAAGATTGAAAGCATTCCAAGTATCTTCTCAGACTACAATGGAATGGGAAATCCACAAACGTGCTGAAATTAAACAACACACTCCTGAACAACCAATGGGTCAAAGAAAAATATCAAAGAGGAGATAAGAAAATACCTTAAAACAAATGAAAAAAGAAAAAAGAAAATATATCAACGTGTATGGGCAACAACAAACAGTTCTAAAGGGAAAATTTCTGTCATTTAAAAACCTACATTAAAAAGGAAAGAAGTGCTAAAATAACCTAACTATACTTCAAGAATTAGAAAAAGAATAAATCTAAAATAAAAGAAAAAAAATAAAATAATAGAGCAGAAATCAATGCAAGAGAAAATAGAAAAAAAAACAAAACTTTTAAGAGTTTTCTTTAAAGATCAACAAAATTTCTAAACTTTTTCCTAGATTAAGAAAAAAGAGGGCCGGGGATTTAGCTCAGTGATTTCGCTGCCTGCTGCGCAAGCGCAAGGACCCGAGTTCAATCCCTGGTACAAAAAAAAAAAAAAAGAAAGAAAGAAAAGAAAAAAGAGAAGGTTCAAATAAATAAAATCAGGGAAAAAAAGAGAATATTACAACTGATTATAGAGAAACAAAAGGGATTAGGAGACACTACCATGAATAATTGTATGCCAACAAATTGAGTGACACAGAAGAAATGGATAAATGCGGACAAATGCACACCCTGCTGAGTGGGTTAGTTCAGACTGAGGCTGAGGCCACACTTCACTGTGTCTGTGAGGGTTCTAGAAGAGACCAGCACTCAACAGCAGAGTGGGCAGAGACAATGCCTCGCCAGTGCAGGGCATCATCCACCCACCGAGTGCCAGGATACAACTCAGAGGAGTGGGAAGGGAGGACTTCCTCTCTACCTGAGCTGGGACATCCGTCCTTGACTGCTGGACAGGGGAGCTCCTACTCCTCTGGACTTTGGATTCGGACTGAACTACGCCACTGGGCTTCCTGTGTCTCCAGCCTGCACAGTATTCTCTTTTAAGCATGCAGTCAGATTTTTCAGCCTCCAAAATAGCATCAAGCCATCCTCATAATAAATCATAATAAATATTCTCTTATATATGTCTATAAATCCAATTGTTGTGTTTTCCTGGAGAATCCTAACAAACCTACCAAGACTGAAGTACAAAGAAACAGAAAATTTAAGCCGATCTAGTAAAGAGATTGAATCAGTATTCACAGATCTAACAAAGAAAAACATAAGACCAGATGGCTTCCCTAATGAATTCTACCAAACATTTAAAGAAGAATGAACACTAATCTTTTTCAACCTCTTACAAAAATCGAAGAGAACACCACTAACTCATTTGGTAATGCCGGTATTACTCTGATACCAAAGCCTAAAAATGATATTACCAAAAAAAAAAGGAAACTACAGGCCAATATTCTTAATGAATTCAGATGCAAAAGTCCTGAAAACAAACAAATAAAGAAAAACCTAGCAAAGCAAAATCAACACTATTTGAAAAGGATTACGCACCATGACTAATTGAGATTTATGTTTGGGACACAAGAGCAGTGCAATATACAAAGGTCAATATGATGTATAGCACACTAACAGAAGATTAAAATTCCATGATTACCCTAACAGATGAAGGAAAAGCAGCTGACAGGACCTAACACCCTTTCACAATAACAACACTCAACAAATACGAATGAAGACAAGTTAGCCCAGCATAATAAAGACCACGGGAAAAGCCCACAGCAAACAACATATTTAATGGTGGGAAAAACTCTCCTCCACCATCAGGAACAAGGCCAAGCAGCCATTCTCACCTCTTCTATTCAACACAGTACTGGGAGTCCTAGCTATGGCAATAAAGAAGAAATCAAAATAAACAGTATCCAAATCAGCAAGTAACAAATAAGATTGTTTGCTTATAAAACTTTATAGATGAGATGGTCATTTACATAGAAAACCCTAAAGATTACACAAATACACACAATTGGAATTAATAAATTCAGGAAAGTTTAAGAATACAAAAAAAAATCTACATAGAAAAATCAGTTGCATGTCTACACACTGACAAGGAACTACTAAAAAAGGAAAGTAAGAAAAGAATCCCACTTACAAAAACATCAGACAGAATAAAATACTTACTAATAAATGTAAACAAGCCAGGGAAAGACTTGCACATGGAAAACTATAAAACACTGTTAAAGAAATTAAAGATAAAACAAACAAATGGAAAGACAGCCCAGAATCATACATTGGAAGAATTAATATTGTTAATGTGTTCATACTACTCAAAATCACCTATAGGTTCAGTACAATCCAATGGTAGTTTTTATAGAAATAGAAAAAATTCAAAATTCATACATAACCACAATAGGTCATGAATAGCCTAAACAATCCTGAGAAAGAAGCTGGAGGTCTCATGCTTCCAGACTCCAAAACACATATACAAATCTACAGTAGTCAAAACAGTATAGTACTGACATAAAGACAGACATATAGACCAAGGGAATAGTGTAGAGGGCCCACAAATATGACCATCTAGATACAGTCAAATTTCATCAAGGGCATTGTGGTGGATTAACTAATGGTCAACTTGAAGCGCCCAGCCGAACTGAGTCAGCGTGGTTCTGGGTGTGGAGGACCCACCTGAGGATTGCTGCCAATGGCATAAAAGGAGAACTGGAGGGGAAGATGAGGGACTGTTGATTTTCTTGGAGTGGCCTGCTACAGCTGGTTTTCCTGAGGCCAACTTAGCTGTTCTTGTTGTTGGAGGAGTTCAGGTCCTCACTGTCACTGGAAATGGCTGCTGTTCTCAGGGGAGCTCTGGTCTTCACCTGGAGCATCACTTCCTGGATCCAGTGTAGATCCCTCAGTGTGGCATAGATCCTTCATCCCACTGGCACAGGCTCTCTAGCTTCCACCACTGGCCTTTGGGCCTTTCCGGTGCAGATCCTCAATACGGATTTGCATGAGACATTGCCATGGGCTCTAGGCCTCTGGCTGGACTCCTGGAGGACATTGCCTTGGGCTCTAGGCCTTCAGCTGGACTTGTGCAGGATATTGCCGGGGGATCCTCGGCTGGATTCTTTGGGTCTCTAGCACGTGTGGACAGATCTCTTGCATTCCTCTGCATTTGACTTTTTGGGTGAATATTATAAAATAATCCTATGAGTTATGTGTCCTGTATTAAATCTATTCCCTTGTAATCCTCAACTACAAAAGGCATCAAGAAAACACAATGGAGAAAGGTCAGTTCTCAACAGACAGTTCTGGGGAAACTGAATAGATCCATACAAAAGAATTATATTTGACCCTCATCTTACATCATACACAAAAACCAGTGCAAAATGGATTAAAGGTTTAAAAGTAAGACCCAAACTAAGAACTAGAAGAAAACTCAGGAAAAGCTGCATGGCATTGTCCTTGGTAATTATTTCTTGGACATGAGACTAAAAGCTCAGGCAACAAAAGTAAAAATAGATGACTACATTAAACTAAAAGGCTGCTGCAAAGAAAGCAACAGGGTGAAACAGTAGCCTGCAGAATGGGAGAAGGTATCTGCAATCCATATATATGATGAGTTAATATCCAAAGCACATAAGACACTCCTCTATTTCAACAGCAAATGCATAAATGACCTGACTTAGACATGAGCAAATGACTTGAACAGACTTTTCTTCAAAGATGACACACATAGCTGATAGATATATGAAGCAATGGCCACCATCACTAATTATCAAGAAAATGCAAAACTACAATGAGATAGCACTTCACATCTCTTAGGATGGCTATTATCAAAAACTAAAAACAAAATAACACAAGCTGACAAGAATACTGCAACCCTTATGCACTGTTTCTGAGAATGTAAAATTGGCACTCGTTATCAAAAAACAATACGGAGGATCCTCAACAAATTACAAACACAACTAACATGTGATCCAGCAATTCCACTTCTGGACATTTACCCAAAACAATTAAAATAGAATCTTAAAAATATTTACCCTCCCATATTTGCTGCATCATTATTCACAAATAAAAAGATATAATGTAATAAAAAATGTCAAGTTTGAGACAGGAGGATCGCCACAAGTTTAAGCTCGGCCTGATCTCACAGTGAAACCCTGTCTCAAAAGAAAAAGAAAAGAAAATGAGCAGTATGAAAAGAAGTCTGACCTTCATGCTATCATTAACTCATATTACACTGTAATATAATCTTATTATACTTTACTATGGTAATATAATAAAAATATAGTGTGTTTAAATAAAAAATTTATCACAATAAAAGACATATTGCCATTGATTCCCTTCAAGATGCTCCTGCTATTTTCAGCACATTGATCCCATCATTCTTGACACTTTCCTTGTTTTCCGATTAATTTCATTGGTACACTTTTGACATACATAATGAACACATTCATCACAAGGAATCTGCACATGTACATAATATTGTAATTCTTTTTTTCCCATTGCCATTCCCCCCTTCCCTTCTGAAGTAGTTCTGGAATCCTCTTTCCTGGGTGTCTTTAGTTGCACTGTCATGCAATGTCATTTAGGACATTGCTTTAGTGTCCTGAATCAATTTAAAATGTTTATTTTTCATGGTCATTTAGCCTTTGGGGAAGAGCCAGAAGCCACAGGATGCCAGATCTGGTGAGTAAGGTGGGTGAGGACACACTGTAGTCTGTTTATGATCCTGCCTTCTGTTGGGTGGTGCTTGGCAGCAGCATTCACCATATTTCTGATCACACTTGTAAAGACCCTTATGGAAGAGGGTCCATAAATGTTTCAGAAAGTGGCAGGAAGGATGGGATGAGAGTGTTTGAAAGGAGAAGGAATATTTTGAGGGGGGTTAATAGCCACAGGTCTTTTACTGTAGTAATTTTTAAAATGTAAACATTCACCATTATCTTTTCATCATCCCTTGTACAATAGCCAAGAAGTAGAAACAACCCAACAGTCCATCAGGAGATACTTGGGTAAACAAACGGGTAGATATACACAATGGGATATTATTCAGTCATAAAAAAGAAACTCTGACATGTGTTAAAACACGGATAAACCTGAGTACACTATACTATGTGAAGTGGAATAAATACTGCATGATTCCACGTATATATCTAACATAGTCAAACACATCAAAGCAGAAAGTAAGAATAGTGGTTGCTGGGGCTGAAGGGAAAAGGAAGTGGAGAGTTACTATTAACACGCACAAAGTCACGCAAGATGAAGAAATTCTAAGTATCTATGCTGGGCCGGGGATTTAGCTCAGTGGTTCTGCCAGCTGCCTCACAAGTGCAAGGTCCTGAGTTCGATCCCCGGTGCCAAAAAAACCTACAAAAAACATCTCCACTAAATATGTATGCCTTCAGATAACCATACTGTACTGTACATCTAAAGATTTGTTGAGGGCTCATCAGGTTAAGTTTTTTATCACAATTAAAAAATTCTACAGATGGATTAAGAGAGATTTAAATACAACTACTGAAAGACAGATCTAAACATATTACCTATGTAGTGCAGATTGTACTACAGATTGCAATACAGAGAAACAGTGAAATAGGAGAAAAATGAGAATGAGAAGTGAAGACATATGGAGGATAGAACAAGAAATTTTAGCATGTGTCATCAGAGTACCAGAAGCACAGAGAGAGCAGAGGCTGAGACTATTCAAAGAGAATGCTGGTGGATGCACTTCCAGGGTTGACGAAAGATACACATCCACAGACCACAGATCTTAACAAATTAGAGAGTGCGTCACTGAGCGGGAAAATGAACTGGTGGAAAAAATGAAGGAGATGCTCAGGTATATGGAGGAGTTAGGTCTAATGTAATGTAATTAGAGCACAAAAAAGGAAAACACCAGAAGCAAGGTAGTAATCAAAAAGATAACCACTGATGAGTACGCAGAAGTTATAAAAAATGTGAATACAGAAAACAAGCAGAGCAGGCATGGCGGTGCACACCTGTAACCTCAGCACTCAGGAGGCCGAGGCAGAAGGACTGTCATAAGTCTGAGGCCAGCCTGGGTCACATAATGAGTTCAAGGCCAGCCTGAACCTCATAGCAAGACCTGTCTCAAAAAAAAGAAAACTAGCAGGATGAAAAGAAGCCCACAACTAAATGTAGTACAATGAAACTACAACAAAACCAAAAGACCCTTAAAAGAGATGGACACAAAAGGCAACCTGGCAGTTAGCAGATGACTCCCAAATAGCAACAATGGAGCCCACAGACAATGGAATGCTATTTTCTGAGTAGTGAAAGAAATTAAGCTATCAACCTATAGTCACAGAGTGAGCAAAGTTGTCTTTCAAAAATAAGAGCAATCGGGCCAAGGATTTAGCTCAGTGGTTCCGCAGCCTGCCTCTCAAGTGCAAGGTCCCGAGTTTGATCCCCAGTACCAAAAAAAAAGAGTAAGTGTGTTTTGAGATTTTAAAAAATAAAGTTTATGACTGATAATCCTCCTCCAGATGAACTTCTAAAGGTATTCACCAGAAAAAAAGAAAATGACTCCCAAAGGAAAAGGAAAATGGAAAAAGAAATAATAACAATAACAATTTAGGCTTTTAAAAAAAGAAGAATTAATGACAGCATGTAGGTCAGAGCCAAGTGACAGACATAAAAGATGTTCCTTCCCCAGCGTGCAGTCCCGGACGCCCTGTGGAGCCTCTGGAACCTGCCCTGCACATACACAGTGCTCAGCTACAAGGGAGAGATGCTGGCTGCAGTCACCTGGGCTGCTGTTAAATTCACGAGCCACGTAACAAAGGATTTGTAATTCGGGGATGAAAGGGAAAGGACAGAGGAAACAGTAAAGGCTCAGAAGCACAGATCAGGAAAGCATAACCTGTCCTTCCTCTTAAAAAGCACATTATACGTATGTGCTTTTGAAATGTCTAAGCCAAAGATAAACAAACAAAGCACTTCCTTGAAGCAAGAGCACAGCACAGCAATAGTGGGAGATACCCTTGGACAGGTCACTCGCCAGCCTGAAGCTACAGCCTCCTAGGTTGTAATAAGCAGCATCTCCCCTTTCCTACATCACCACAGACCACAGAAGGGAATGCTGTGGCCCTCATCAAATTCAATTCTAAATATCCCAAGAAGTTGTCAAATCCACTTTCTTCATACTGATCAAAATTTCATCATAAGAAACTAGGAGGGCAATTGTGAACTATAAAAAGTATAATCAGAGTTTTTCCAAAACACTACAATATTGGGGATTTTTGTCCCACTGAAAAGTACACGAAAAAATAGAAATACATTAGCATAACAGTAACATTATCTACATCCACGCTGAAATTATCCAAGAATTGTCTACCAGAAAAATAATTTTTCAAGCATAAATTATTTTTTCTAGATTTACTTTACAACCTAAAATCAAACACATTTTGCATGGATTCTATGGTCTGCAACATATGTTTTCTATTTCACTATGAAGCATTTATTTCCTTAAAAGTTCATTATTGGTTGTTCAGTTGTGTTTAGCCAGTTGAGGCCTATCAACAAGGCACATGCAAATCCTTTATCTAAGAAAATATTCCTGAAGTAGCACACACAGAATGTTCTCAAAGCAAAGTCATTCTTCTCACTCAACTATATACAGCAGTAGTATGTAAGAGATCACTATTACAATGTTCCCTTTTTGGGTTTTTTAATTTTCCTGAATATATATTAGTGACCTTGGGTGGGGTAGATATTACATATTCCCAAGGACATGAAATCTAAATATGTTATACCTATGAAGAAATTTTTGTATTAACTGCAAATGACAATAAAATACCAAGATAGTTCTTTAAATTATTGTATTAATTTTATTTCTATGGGTCATAAAATGTTTTAGGTTACCATCTTAATATAACAAAAGACTTACAAGCCTTTAACATAACATATAATTTTCAGAAACATTCTAAAAAATATGTCACTTGGTTGAAAATGACTACAAACAAATGTACATTTTGCCTGCCACACTGGCATTAATTTACTGGCTAACAAGGAGGTCTGTTGGTTTATTTCACCGAGGAGAGGTAAATAAGAATGGCTAAAACCACTTAATACTAAGCAGAGACTGAGGAACAGCCAACGGTGATTTAAATAGCCAGTGGTGCCCCTTTACACACACCTAGAACACTTACAGACCAACTCGGCCCTATGACACACTCTTCTACACGCTACTCGGCTGGGATTGCGTCTTCTGTAAGCCACTTGAGGGGAGAGGCCTCATCATAAATACTTCTGCACCCCCTTCCAGCTCAAAAACGGAGTCGAGCGCATGCTTATTACAGGCGACAGTATAATAGATACTTTCCATGGCAATTAGGAGATAATGAGGATGTGGGTTAAGCAAGCTAAGTGGAGATACAGTTCTGTACCACACAGTGAGGAACAAGGGCATACGAGTGACTTGGAAATAACATGTTTGGAAACACAGCAAATGGGCATCTACAGCACATTTTCAGAGGTACTCCCAACAAAATTCATCATTCCATCAATGCTTAGCTTTAAGTTCCTTTTTGTTGTTGCTGTTGACACCTGCGATGCTGCATTCTGTCCCAGCCCTTAATGGCTATTTCTACAATGCATCTCAAATCTGTAGAGTACCATATTCATACAGCCTGTAGTATTCAAACTCCAAGACAAATAAAAACAATGTATTTTTCCACTCCTAGCTTCACACACACAGTATTTCGTTAATAAAAACAAAGGTCATCAGCTGTTTGATACTCACACTCCAGAATGATGGGAATTTTCTAAGAATTCCTCTTAGAAAAACCCTGTAGTAACTTGGTTTTAAAATCAACTTTAACCCAATTCTTCATTTTTCTCTCAAACCTCCTTCAAAATTATCCACTGACCAGGGACTGGGAACAGGGGACAGAGGCAGGGGACAGATTTTTTCAAACAATGACCATAATGCAAATTAAGCTATAGCGCATGAACACAGCACTTCTATATTGTTTACCGTCTTAAATGCACGTCACTGAGAAACAAAAGCACACTCTCCAATATCCTCCAACCATGAGCTCTTGCGAGATTTGTCCTCCCTTCCCACCACTGCACAAAGTTTCTGCACTCCCCTCCTCTCTGAGGCTAAGCAGTCGGTGCCCCTCCAACACCTCCCAAGTGCGCCTGCATCTCTCCTCTCTCCCACCTTTTGTCTGAGGACGCCAGAGCACTTCACGATGCTATCTTTCAAGTCTTGAAGTCGCTGGTACAGAGTGTGCTGGAGGGCTGAAGAGTTCACTAGACAGCTGAGAGGCCTGGACAGCTGAGAAAAGCTACCGCCCTCCGGCTCCTCAACCTCCTCAGAAAGAGGCAGGGCTCTGTTTACTGGCCATGGGGATTTTATTTAAACAAAACAAAACACACAGAGAAAGAACCCCTTTCTCACAAAGGAACTTGGGCACACACAACTGTACTTTTCAGAGATGGAAATACGACTGGTCTTGTTCTCTGTTCTCGAAGTTCCCAAGTTTCCACACCCAGGATGTCTGCATCTTGATAGAAACTCCGGAGGGCAATCTGATCAGACCCAGAGCCTCTCCTTCAAGCAGGGCACCCTGACACTCCCGAGAGGCAGGAGAGGCTGTTTAAGTCAAACCTACCCTGAATCACCACACTGACTTGGGAGGGACAAAGTCCCTGGCGTCCCGGCTTCTATACACCTGGCTGCAGCCCGGGCCACAGGAGCCCTCTTGACATGAAGTGTCACAGGGCCCAGCTCTAGGGACTAGCTTGTCTCCATCTGGCCCCCTCCTGCTGCCTTTGGTGCCCATGGCCCACAGTGTGGGCACAGTGTTGCAAAAAGCAAAGTCATGGGCAATGGGGGGGGGGGGGTGCGTGGACTGAAGGACCAGAGAAGCAGGGTGTGGAGGTGGCTGCCGGGGGTCGTCAGAGCTGTGGGGATGCGATGCCCACTCTGTCCCTCCTGCCCCGGCCCTCCAGGGGCAGGACTCTGCCGGAGGGCCAGCCGCGGACAGAGCCGCAGAACCGGGCCAGAGCCCTAGCCCGGGGTCAGAAGGAACAGAACACAGCGGCCGGGGGGGGGGGGGGGGCGGGCTTCCGGCACCAGAAGCAGGGGACCAGGGATCCAGGGGTGGGGACAGGGGGTGACAGGGGACGGGAACGGGGGACAAGGGACAGACGACAAGGGACTGGGGACGATGACCAGGGACAGGGAACTGGGAACAGGAGACACAGGAGACAGGGGACTGGGACTGCGGACGGGAACGGGGGACGGGGACTGGGAACAGGGGACGGGGGCAGGGATCGGGGCCGGGGATCGGGGCAGGGGACAGCGGACGGCGGACAGGAACGGAGGACGGGGCCGGGGCCGGGCGAGGACGGCCGGCGCACTCACGTTCTCGGCGTCGCGCTCGTTCACCGTGGGCAATGGCGTCCGCGCCGACATCTTGCGGCGGGGCCGGGCCGGGGTCCCGGGCGGCGGCCGGGGAGGAGCGGGTGGCGCGGGCGGCGGAGGAGGGGACGCGGCGGCTC
>NW_004624835.1:3834707-3986904 GCF_000247695.1 Heterocephalus glaber | reverse complement strand
CCTCAGGTGCGCGCCGCCGCCCGGCCCCGCCGCATCCGCGCGCCCGCCGCGGTCTCCCACCGGGTCCGCGCCCAGCCGGCGCCCGCAGTCTCCCTCCCGGTCCGCAGCGAGGCCTGGATGGGGTGGGCCGGGATGCGGCCCCTCCCTTCCCTTCCCCCGGCCCACTCGTCCCCCTGCACGCGGCGCCTGCTCCGCCTGTGCAGCCGCTCGCGCGGGGCGGCGGGGCCAGGGGACAGCGGTGCACACGGGGACCCTGCACTGGGGACACCGGGGCTCGACCCCACGCGGGCTCGCGCCTGCCCCTCGGGCCGCCTCCCTGCGGGGACAAAGGCGCGGGCGCCACCCGGTGGGCGGGGTGCGGGTCCCCGGCCCGCCGCGGAGCCCGAGCCCGCGGCCGCCGCGCCCCGCGTCACTTCCTGGGGGCGGGAGCGTCCCCGAGGGGAGAGCGCGCGGGACGGGGCTCCGGGCCGAGGCCGACCACCTGCCCTCCCGTGCGTCCGCCGACCGCGCCGGCTTCCGGGCCCGAGGCCGGCCGCCCTCTCCCGCCGACTCCGACCCCGTCCTGCACATCTCGTCCTGCACATCTCGTCCCGGACCGGCAGGAGGAGAAGGGAGCCCCAGACCCGCTTCCGAGCAACTTTCCCGAGCCCCCGGGGGGTGTCCCAGGGTGGTGGGAAATTCCTCCTCTGCTGAATTCAGCCATTTGGAGGAAAACGTCCTGCACCCGATGGTTCTTGTCCTGACTCATTAAAGGTCGTTTCTGAAAAGTTAACCCTTGACCCGTAAAACATGCGCCCAAAGACCTAAAAATAGCGAACAGCGATCCTCGGAGGCGAAACAACCCTCACCCAGTGTCACTTGGAGAACACAGCCTGCGTGTTTCTCTGGCGCTTCACATTGCAGGCACTAACAGATCCCACAGAGCAAAGGGAGCCACAAGACCCTTGGTGGTCGCCTCAACCCCCAAGCAGCCTGCAGGGCTTCGGTACCCCAGGGGTGCCGGGCGACATGCGGGGGGCCACTGGGAAGCCTGGGTCACCGCGGGTCACCGGCTGTGCCGCGCCAGAGCTTGGGTTTCCTGTCGTCTAGAGCAATGCAGGCTAAGGGACTGCTCGCACTGCGGCCAGCGGCACCAGGAAAGTGTACGAAGGGGTCGTGCTGTCTTCATCCTACGGGGACCCTGGCGACGTGTTTATTTCCATTTTGCAGAATTCCTCAGCACTGACTCCGGATCATGCTACCTCAGGAGGAGATGCTCTTGATGACGGTTCACCCAATCTGGTTAGCTGGACACAGAGCTCTAAGGAGAAACCAGGATTCCGGCACAACAGCATCCCAGACTTTGCCACGTGCCCTAAAAGTCACCGACAGCCTCTGGGAGGCTGAGTCAAAAGGCTCACAAGCTCAAGCCCAGCCAACGCAACTTAGCAACTGTAGAGAGACGCCGCCTCAAAATAAAACTTAAAAGGGCTGGCTGTAGCTCAGTACAAAGGCCATGGGTTCAATCCCCACTCCTGGGGAAGAAAAGTCATATACATCTCTTTCAGCTGTATTTTCTACACTGTGCTCTCATACTGAAATTTACTGAGTATTACATAATAATAAGGAAGACTTATTTTCTCTGTTTTATAACAAAGGAACTGCCTTCAAAGGGAATCACTCTTGGGTAACTCAAATGAATAACGCTGTCTAACAAAATAGATCAGACACAACTCTACCTGCACAAAAGGGCGACATTTAAATCACCCATATTAATACCCACAGCCTTCGGCTTGGTGTGTAATGAAAATGCACATCACGTGGGTTTTTTAAAAAAGTTATTGTGTATTGTAAAGGAGGCCTTGAGTCGTACTGTGTGATCTCTCCTCTCTTAAGAAGGGGTAAGGCAGGGTTGTGATGAAATCAGAACTGCTGAGCCCTCATCCTTGATGGGGAAAATGCTTTTGAGCAAAAGGTTCCTCTCTGGCCTCTCATCTCTAGTCCTATAGAGAAATAGCATATGTTAAGGCTTTGAGTAATTTTCTTTAGGGTTATTAACTGATTGTGGAATGTTCAATTTAGAGGCATTAGGGTAATAAAAGTTGCAGGGGAAAAGGGAAGTCATGACAAAAGAGAATTAAAGATCAGCAAGGTGCAAAGCCTGCACTGAAACACACAAGTGCATTTTACACCGGACTGACGGGTAACTTCCAAGAACACGCTATCCGATCCCACGGGCTGAGCCTCACAAGGCTTCTGAGCAGATAAGATACATTGACATGTTGCTTGAATTTTTAATTTCTTTTCATTTTAAATAATTTAAGTTTAAAAACTGATTCAGTGTTTGGAAAATTTTAAGGTATGTTTGAAAAAAACTTAAGTGTCTGAGTCTACCTTAAAACTATGAATTTCCTGACATCTAAATGCAGATCAAGCATTTCTAATGAAAACTGATCAGGTGCATTAAGTATAAAGTCACACCAGATTTTTAAGGCCTTGGTAAGAAAAAAGAGAATGGAAGATATTCATAAACATGATGTGGATTATATATTCAGATGCCAATTTTTATAGATTGAGATAAATAAACATTAAAATTAATTTCATGTTAGGGCTGGGGATTTAGCTCAGTGGTTCCGGCACCTGCCTCTCAAGAGCAAGGTCCTGAGTTGGATCCTGGTACCAAAAAAAAATTAATTTCATGTTTTTAAACTTTTTCAAGTGTAAATACTGAGAAGCATGAACTTACACAGTATCTCTGTTGGACAGCGCTTCTCTGAGGTCAGAATTGAGACTAAAGAAGATCTGAAACTGAAGAATCAAAGGCCTTGAGGGGAAGCTATGAGCAATCGGTTCTGGAGGGTGGCACCCAGCTCTACCCTGCCAACATGTGCTCTGCAAAGGGAAAGGCCCTCTTCCCCTTCGTCCATCAGCTGGCAGCGGCTACATTCTCATCCTGTTAAAAAGCTAAGTGAAAGGCATACTGAAATCACACAAATGTGTGTCAACAGATCGCAGTCATTTGTGAACACAAAATTTATCAAATGTGACAGTTTCCCCAGTTAATGGTGAATTCATAAATTCTTATCCCTTATGCTTCACATACATCTACTGTCTAATAGACTTGGCCAGTCAGTAACTATTTCATTGAGGGCACATTTTGTTTCAGATGTGCCCGGCCAGTTAAGACTTTCACTTAGCCACACAGGAAAACTTGCAGGCTGGACAGTTCTGCCGGGCAACAAAGAGCTGCCGGAACTAAGAAAGGCTGGTGAGGAAGAGGCCTCTGGTGCTCAGCCAGGTGCTCCTCACAGAGTGTCCACCATTACCACCACTGACGCAGAATCTCGGGCATGAAGGGGCCTCAGGAGATAAGATACATTGTGTCCCCAAACCTCCAAGACCACTGTCATTCATGTCATGCATATGGTCACAGGACTGGGAAATGACTATGATTATTCGACACCACTTATCCTGGTGGCCTTCAGTATCTACAGAGCCACACCTGCCTGGGAGGCAGTTCTGTGTGTTTTTGGGTTGCCCCACTGCGTGCACACGCGTGCGCGCGCACACACACACACACATACACACACACACACACAGAGTCTGTGCCTCACGATAGTCACTCTCCTTCCAACCTGTCACTCTCCGCCCGGATGCCGCACTGTGTGGAATTCCCCAAGCGCATTGTGCTGCTGGCTCCTCTTGCCTGGTGATCTCGGCTCTGTGTCCTGAAAGTCCTCCACCTGCCTCTGGACAGCCTCGAGCTGATCTCTAGATCCTTCTGTTGGAAGCCTTCCCTGCTGCCCCTCCCCTCCCCACACCCAGGGAGTTCATCACTCACCCTAACCCTGCCCGCCCACATCCCCTGACCATGCTTCCCCTCTGGCCTCGGCCCCTGTACCTGGCCATTCCCCTGCCCTGCTGCAGCAGGGTGATGTGTCTTCCTTCTTCCACTGCCAGGCCTGGTGCCTAGCAATCAGTAGACACCCGATTTCCCAAATGGCCTTATTGACTTGCCCCGTGTTGTAGATTCCCCTGCACTTCCACATTCTATTGAATTTCTAAGAAGCATCTTGGAAGGAATTGAAAATATAAGAAGAATAAAGTTTACAACCAGGGGCTATTGGAGTGGATAAGGAAGAGTTCATACCGTTTACAGAATAACTTTCCAGTGAATGCTATTGACTAGGTAGCGAAGTGACTGTCTCCTGCAGAGTAGCAGCAGCTTAACACAGAGCTGTCAATGCACTGCTGTGTGATTTTGTTGTAATCACTCATTTTTATCCATAGAGAGAAACTACTGATCCTGTATATTTCAATAGAACCATTTTAAATGACTACCTGCATAAACCGAGGTTGACTGATACCAAGTCTTGGTCAGGAAAAAGCACTTTAAAAGTAAATTGAGATATATAGAAGGGAATATCATGGTGCTGGAATACTAGAAACCACCGAGCAGGAAGATCAACCTCAGAGAGGAGTCACTGCATGGCTCTTCCTAAGCAAAAGCTGTTAAACACCACCACATGGCAGTGCAGAACTGGAAGAGAAATACAAAAGACAGGACGTGCGAAGGTGACATTCAATGGTGAGTTCCACACCGGTCTTTTCCATCGATAGTTGGAAAAATCAGTTGAAAATGAACATCAATAGTGTCATCTTCAAAGGAAAGGACACCGCTTGCATAAGCGTTTGCAGATTTATGGGTGTGGATACACCCATATTATTGTAGCTTCCAAATGGGGGTTTGTAATGTGACATAGAAAGCAAAACAATCCTTTGAAAGTCCCCAACGTAGGAGTGTGGTTATCTTTCACTTGGCATTTGTGAGTATACACGGAACACAATGTAATTCGATAGCCTTTAAACAGCCTTGTAGTTGAACCATTTGATTTCATGGACAAGATACTCAGTGAACTGTTTTTACACTTTGTTTTGTTGGTATAAAAACATTAGCTTTGTAGTTTCCTTCCATAAACTTAATTTATTCAATACCCTCAAATTATTTTTCCATGCTGTTACATCACTTACATTTTGACACTTTTCTTCCTTTTTAAATCAATGCTGACACCATTTGTTACTTTCTTTTCATTCATTCATTCATTCATTCATTCCCAGGCACAATGCTGAGCACTTCAAAAAGAGCAGCAGATGAAATTGATAAAAAAATCCCCACCCACAGGAAACGGACTTTTTGATCAGCTCTTTTCGTGTCTAGACAGTTCAAAACCTGAGGCTTCCATAATGCAAATAATATTTTATGTTGTTATTGATCGTTTTTTCTTTTAGCAAATACAACCACTCAGATTAATTTTTTTTTAATTAGTGAATCACAGTAGCTAGAACTTTTCTCCAATCCCAAAGTAGCTGTAATTGTTTTCACTCTTAATATCTTGGCCTTTCTCCAATAAGCTTTTGTGTAAACTGCTTTAACTGGTTCCACCAGAAGCTTGAGTACTTTAAAACCATAATACAGATGCCTTCCTAGCAGGTGACTTGTAATATTACCTCAGCTTTATTATGTCGACACCACTATACTTAGTGTGTTTCATCATTATGAACTGCTTTACCTTCAATCACTGCTAGTTTTCTTCTTCCTATTTCCATTAGGTTCAGATAAACTGTTAATATTTTAGTAGCCCAGCAAGAATCATATAGTAAGTAAGGAACTACTCATAACCATCCTAGCAGTGCTTTTCTTTCAGATAAAGAAACAGTCTCAGAACGTTCCCCCTGCCATTCCTGAAAAGGTTAAGCCCCGTTCTTCCCTTGGTATGAAGTAATACGTTCCACTTTTGATTCCCAGTCCCGCAATAAGGACCAGCAGGGACTACTGTGCATGTCCTGCCCACTACTGGGTACATAGCACCTGGCACAGCAGCAGGGTTACCTAATTCACTGATTAGAGGAAAGAAGAGTAGATTTAGTCCTTTCTATGAATTTGAACGTGTTTTCAGATCAAAGATTTCCTTCAGATGAACTTAGTGCACTGCCACTTATTGGCAAAAGGCCTTTCATTTTCCCCTGGCTCCCCATGGTCACCTCTTGGGTGCTTGCTTATCCTTGAAGAGCTCAACCGCTAAGGCTCCCAGATTATCTTGTTCTACCACTTTCCAATATCAGCCTTTTCTAGCTCAAAAATAAGGATCTAAATTCCTAAACATGTCTTTTGGAAAGCATTACCGTCATGGAAGAGGCATCTCAGAAGGCTGCTAATCTGGAGTTCAGATTTACATGCTTACCTGTAAGAAATATAATTCCTTTGGAATCCTTTTAATTGGTCATTTTCTATTCATCTTCCATCAAACTTTCCACACAAAGCCACCATCGATCACACCCTCTTGAGTAGTCTACTATGTGCTCAGATCTGAGGGAGCTGGATACAGCCTGGCTTGCTTACAGGTTGCAATTACTCTTCACATAAATACACTAAGGCTCATACAATAAAAATGGAAGTGGAATGTGTATTTTACCTGAGGGAATATTTATTTTACCCAAGGATGGGACGACCTTAGGAAGTCCTCTTTGGAAAGCACCTCTCGAAAGCACAATCTTTCCTATATTCTCGGTGGTAGGAAATCTTTGCCTTTGGATAGTTTGTTTTTAATGACTCATTCAGAGACGTCTTCCATACGTATCATAGATGATTAAATTGTATAGTTCCATATTTGTTGAGCAACAAAAATGTAATAATAGTACAAATAATATTTTCTTGGATTTGTCAGGCTGGATGGATCTTTAAAGAAGGATTTAAGACATTGAAAGAAGATAGTCTCTTTCCAAACCTTGAAAAAGTGAATGTTTTAATGGAGCACTACTCTGCTATAAAGAAGGATAAACTTGAGTCATTTGCAGGAAAATGGATGCACCTTGAGACCGTAATGTTACATGAAATCAATCAGATACACAAGCTTAACTATCTCATATAAGAAACCCAAAGTATAAATAGATTAAACAGAAAAAATGAAAGATAAGTAATAGGAAACAGGGAGATAGATCTTTCGCAAATCGAAAGGGAGAGCAACACATAGAGGGAGAGGGAGGGAGGCAGAGAAGGAGACGTAAGAAGAATGAAGATGTGTCAAGCCTGTGCGCCGGCTCCCCAGGAGGAATGGGGCCATTAGGGACTCCAAACATGCACTGATAAGAGTAAACATTTAAAAAAAGAAAAGTGAGTGTCTTAAGATATGCGCTGACCGGTTCATAATCACACGCGGGCAAGCAGTCCATCTTGTGCAGCTTTAAGGGAGTGGCAAGAAAATCTAAAGAACAAAATATGGTGTTCGCTTCTGAGTGTGCCCTGGGCTCTGGAGGCCAGGAGGGCTGAGCAGAGGCTCCGGCCGGGAGCATTGATGCGCACCATGCCCTTGTCCATGAGGGGCTGAGGACAGCCTCACTCCGTCCTCTCCAGGGAGCTGCAGAGAACCTCACACACACAGTTGTTCTCAGTTCACTCCCCAAAGAAGAAACAAGCTCGAAAGTGCTGCAGCCTGTGCGGCAGCGCATCTGTCACGGTGGACTGGCCCGGAAACCCGCGTCCCGGCCTGGACGCCGGTGCCTGTTCCATTCATTCCTGCGTCTCTCACGTGTGCACCGGCCCCTGCCTGAGGCCCCGACACCCACTGCTCTCGTCCCTCAACCTTTTCACGCTTGCTGCCAACCTGGTCCTCCTCCTCTTCCTCCTCCTCCACTTCCTCCTTTTCTTTCTCTTCCTCCTCCTCTTCCTCCTCCTCCTTGTCTCCTCTTCTTCCTCGTCTTTCTTCTCTTCCTCTTCTTCCTCCCCTTCTCCTCCTCCTCTACTCCTTCTTTCTTCTGGTTGTGATACTAGGGCTTGATGAAACCCAGGCCCTCCACACGAGGTAAATCTGCAGCCCTTTTTATTCACTTACTTATTGTGAGACAGGTTCTCACCAAGTTGCTCAGGCTGAGCTCAACCTTGGAGTCCTCCTGCCTCAGCCTCCAGAGCTGGGACTACAGGCATGTCTGCCTTCTTACTATGAAAACGTAAGTGCGACACAGAATGTTGAGAACATTGAAATATACAAATCATTTTTGTGAACTTGTTCTGCTATAAATGAGAAATAAAATCAGCTCTGCCCCTAGAGGCAGGATCCAGGCCAGGCTGCATTATGTAGCTTGCCTGATGTTTTTATATGGATGAAATCAGATTAGAATGAAAACCACCAGCAAACTAGAATTAGGAAAGAAACAATAAAAACGTGTAACTGGCAGCTTGGAGAGCATGTGTGGAAAGGAAGAGTAAAGGAGAAGAAGTAGAAAACACTTTGGCCGCTGGAAGGCTAGGGGAGAGCTTGCGGGCTTTTCTGTTGCTAGAGGCCTTGGGCTTCTCTCTTGGCGGAGGCAGGCCAAGTCACATAAGCAGCTTGCCGGCCAGGAGCGACTCCAAGTGATCTGGTGTGGACTGGAGGACAACAGGCTCTCACACAGCAAGGCCAGGCATCTGAAACCCAGCCGGGCTACTTCACAGTTCAGGGTGTGCTCACTTGAGAAAACACAGGAAACCTGGGCATTGCAGAGATGGCGGTGGCTGGGCTAGCTCCGGGAGACTAGGGAGCCAGCATTTCGGGACTGTTCTAGCTAAGAACTGGACTTTCCTGTAGGCAGGGCTGGCTTCCTGGGTGTGTGGCCTGGGTGGTCACACGGAGCTCTGCCCTCAGAGGGCTCTGAGCTTGCTTCAGTGCTCTGCTGTAGCTGATTGGAAATCCTGAATAATTTTTAAAGAAAGCATCCTACCTCAGGCCCTCAGCTTTATGTAGCCTCCCTATTTGCAGTGTTGTCCCAAGGGTTAAGTGAATTAATACACATCAAATGCATGAAATGGTTGCAGGGACCATAATCAGTTCTCTGTGTTGTTGGTTATTGCTGTTTTATTTTTTCCTTTTTTATGTTTTGCTTATTGTTATTGTGTTGTTACCCATGTCTGCTTCAGAAAACTCGGAGTATGGAAGCATCACGAACTCCACAACCCCACCCAAGGAGGATAAGCAGTTGGTGAAAGGCAAGGTAAGGTGTGTCACAATGCCAGTGTCAGTCAGTGACCGCCTAGCTCAGAAGAATACATGCGGTCCATCGTGTTGTCACCACGACAGCAAAGACAACTAAAAACAATCCGACTTCATCTGCTGAGCCTCATGCTGGAATCATATACAAACACAGAAGCCTCCTGCTACTTCACACCACCCCAGTGCCCTGCAGTTCACAGTGATGGCCGTGTTTCAATCCTGTGGCCATCTTGGGATGTGCTCAAGGCACACACCCTCACCACACCTGATGCCACCAGAGGGGATTGTCCCTGCTCTCAAGGGGTACAGAGCCATGTCAGACCAGATTCCTACAAACCACCTTTCACCACTCCACCACCAGGACCTGACCACACACCCACACCCACACACACACACACACACATATATCGCCAAAAGGACCAACAAAACAACATAAATGCAACAAAATATAGAATTAAAATGCACAGATTAAGGCCACAAGGAGACCACTGAGAGTCAGAGTCACCTGGGGTTAATTGGGAAAGACTTTGTCAGAGCAGAGCTTTCAGCTATGTTTTAAAAGGTGAAAAGGACAAATATAAGTGGGGTGAATCAGGCATTCTCTGAAGAGGATGTAAGGGACAAGGACAGAGAGGCAAGAATGAGTGTCACCGCTTATATCTACATGTCTCTCCAAAGCCTCATGTGCTCATAGGTGGGGCTTTTCAGAGGTGGCTGGCTCTGAAGCTTGTGAATATGGATTAAGGGTGTGAGGTACTGGGTTAGTGCACTAATTGGTTTATCATAGTTCTGAGTGTGGAAAATGGGAAGGCCCACCTTGGGTGTGGATGGCACCACCCAAAAGACTTGTAGCCTGGATGAGACAAAAGAGAAAGAGAGGCTTTGCTGCCTCCTGCCTACTCTGCCATGGACTGTTTCTCCTCTGCAATGCCCCTCTGCCCTGCCACCCTGCCTTGGAAGCAGCTGACTATGGACTGAAACCTCTACAAACTGTGAGCCAATAAACCTTTACTCATTTAACTGTGGGTGTTGAGTATTTTGTGTCAGCAACAAAAAAGTAACTAAGACAGTGAGCATACTGGGGACTGAAGGTGACATGCTACCCTGTGTGACTGGAACATGGTTTTAAGCAGTCCAGAAAAAACATTCATGTGAACAAACACTTAAGGACTCAAGTATGTGTGCTTCCATGTGAAAGGCATCTTTCCAGATAGAATGTCACTACTGGTGGTGGAACCATTATCATCTACTGAGCTGGCTGAAAAGTGATGCTGGGAGCCATCTCCCCGTCCTTTTGCTGCCTTAATAATTCTCTCCCATGGGACTGCTCAATTCTCCTTGCCTTCGAGCTTCTCTGAGTTCTAGCTGCATTCTTGGGTCTATAGGTAACAGTTTGAAAAAAATATTATAATTATCACGAACTTTCCATTTCCTTCACTGCAGAATTCAGCCTTATCCATCCTGGAAATGCATCATCATGAACTCCCTGACATTCCTTCCCAAAAACAGGCCACAGCTACTTGCAGGGAAGAATATTTTGCAGTCCAACATGTTGAAACTTGATTTTGGATGATGCTTTAGTGCACTTCTAGAGAAATATGCTTGCTTTGCTCTGCTGCCTGTTATTTTTACAGACTGTTTGTTTGTGAGCTTTAAACAATAAGCAAATGTGATCCTGGCCCCCTCAACTCCCCTGGCATCTCCTCTGGGGAGGGAAGTGGGGTTAGAATGCTGAGCCTCCACCAAATGATGGATCAACTCATGGTTCACATGTGTCTTGCTTGTGTTCCTTGCTGTGCCTCAGTTTCTCTGTCTGTTCAAGGGACTCAACATTCTTACACCACAGGAGCCACTTAGAAGATGTGTGCAAAGCCCCTGTGGGTGAAAACAGGCTAAAATGGACTTGCTTCCTCTTCTTTGTGATGAAAACAAAGACTGTGTGCTATAATCAGAATTGGTCACTCACCTGAGACGCCTCACTCAGGGACTCAAACGCCACCCAAACACTGCATTAACGACAGGGCCCTGTTGAGAGAGAGGGTGGCAGTTCCTGTCCTCGACCACGTTCCTGGGCTTCCAAATGCACCCACATGGCTCCAGAGCATCGCTTCGAAAACTGAAGCGAAGGGCTGGGTCTCCCCTCTCCAATCCCAAATCTGTCAAAAGGCTAATGCTTTCAAAAGATGCAGTAGGAATAAATTCATAGAAAACGTAATGTAAATATACAAAACAATATGAAATGTATTATTAGATTCACCAGACAAAGATTCTCTCTGTCTAGCTCTGTCTGTTTCTAAACGTTCACTCTCCGTCTGTGTGAGCCCATAGGGAAACAGTCAGGAACCCAGGGCTAGCGCGGTGTGGACCCCGGGGCCCGCAAGGCCCCGGCTCTCCTGCTGTGGCCTCTGGGTGTCCCTGCGGTGGCTCGGCCTGGGTCCTGATGTGGTGTGTGCGTGCTCAGGTGTGGTCCCCGCCCGGAGGGCCCGGATGTCTCCTGTCTCAGGGCGTTCCCCAAGCTTCACCTCCACTTCCAGGCCAGAGAGGAATCCGCAGACCTTCATCTCGGACCGTGCAGCCTTGTGGTGAGGCGGGCACCCAGAGCGGCCCTCCCTCAGGGTGTCGGACCTGGATTGCGACTTCAATAAGGTGTGTTCAGGAGAACTGAATTTTTTTTCCCAACATCAGATTCATTTATTCATTTTATAAGTCCTTATCAAGTTAACTTTCATAAAGACAGATTAACAGCCGGACTTACAGGTCAAAAACTATAAGACATTACCCAAAATCAAGGTACACTTTTAGATACATTATCCATGCTGGATTAAAATAACTTTTTTCCTGTTATCTATCTTTTACTTTGCACTTTATTTATATTTTGGGTTTCTCATATAAAAGAAACCATGTAATATTTATATTTGTGTGTGATTTACTTTGCTTAACATTATGGTCTGAAGGTTCCTACAAATGACTCAAGTTTAACCTTCTTTATGGCAGAGTACTACTCCATTGTGTGTAAAGACCACATTTTCTTTATCCAGGCCACTTCTCAGATTTAGCTGTCATGAATGCTGCCATAAACTGGTCTGTGTGTGTCACTGTAATATGATGTTTTAAACTGCTTCAGGAAGATTCCTAGAAGGGGAATAGCTAGATCAAATGGAATTTCCAGTTTTAGTTTTTGGAATCCATACTGATTTCCATAGTGGTCATACCTGTTTACACTCCTACCACGTATGGAGAAGGGTCCTCTTTCCCCACACCCTCTCCATCATTTGTTTTTGGTTGATTTCATGATGACAGCCATTCTTTCTGGAATAAAATGGAATCTTGGTATTGTTTTAATTTGCATTTCTCAAGTGGCCAGTGATGTTGTTGAACATTTTTTCATGTATTTGTTGGCCAAGAAACTGTACTTTTTAACCAACATTAACCTCACATCCACGGTCAGTCCTCACACAATCATTCTGCTTCTACTTTTACTGCCATATCCAGGGGACTGCATGAGATGTTCCACACCCAGTGTGATGTTCTGAGCGTGCTTAAGGGGACCAGGTAAGCTATGGTGTTTGGTAAGTTAGGTGTGCTCGATGCAGTTTTGACTTAAGATATTTTCGACATACGGTGGGTTTTCCAGATGTGGCCATATTGGAAGTCGAGGAGTATCTGTCTCCTAAGCTCCCTGAAACAGCTCCACTGCATACAGAGCTCTGGACTCTCTGGGACAATCCAGAGCTCTGCTGAGGCTGTCGTTAAGTCAGACTCAGTACATCCAAGTGGAAAGCCAGGTCCTTCCTCGTGTCCCAGCTCCTGTTCCAGTCTGAGGACCACAGGAGTTGGGGCCTCCAGAGGCGCACCTGTCCTCCTGCCCATTAGCAACATCTGCTTCCTCCAACACTGCTTCCAGGCCTCATCCTTGCCCTCTGGCATCCTTTCCTCTAATGACCGCAGTCCTGTGATACCAAATAAGTGGAAAATAAAGAGCAGCCAGTGGGTATCAGGTCATGACTTTAAGGCTAAAAAGAAACACCTTCCCGAAACTTGGGTAAACTCCTATGTCCTCCCCACCCTCTGTCCCCTGATGTAGAGATGTACGAGGCTGCTGGCTGGTGACTGCTGCTCCCATCGTTGAACCATCATTGAACCGAGGATGGTGTATCTGGAGAGTATCTGGAGTCTGGAGAAGAAGGAGATGAAGAAACCCTATGGAAGGTACAGAAAACTGTGTGTACATGTGAAGTTTTCTACAAAAAGAGGCCCTCATTTGAAATCAGACTTTCAGAAGAGGTCCTCTGTTTAAGAAGTTAAAACCCTCCTCTGGGGATGCCAAATGGAAGTGTGCACCCCTCCCACTTTCTCTGCCTTAGTTCTCCAGGGTTTCGTAGTGTTTCTTCGCCTTCTAACACTGTGCTATTCAGACTGTGTTTTCGATCCATACTGCGCATCACCTGGCACTCAATACATGAGTTAGGAGAGCATGAAACAACCCCTATGGCTTCGTGCATGGCAAAGGTGACTACTGTGTCAGGACACTTTTGTTGTGTGTGTACTGGGTCTTGATGCAAGCTGAATTTCTTTCTTGAGTTGTGGCTCAAAAGGGATGAAGCTACTGACGTACAGCTTTAGCTCACAAACTTGTGTGTATGTGAGAATTGTCTAGGCAGTAAAAATGCTGATTCCCAGGCTCTGGTTGCAGATTCCTGCCCATTAAACATCTGCACGTGCCTGAGCTCCTCCGTGAACCTGATGTGGGCAGACTGTGAAGACACAGGGTAATCCCCTGCCTGGCAGCACCCACTGGGCATACACTTGGGAGCTGCACACAACAGAGCAGAAAGACCACATCAGGCAGGGTTAAGATCTCGGTGAATTTCTCTGTGAGTGCCAATTTCCTTACCTGCAAAATGACTTTGATTGTCCTCCGGTAGAGAGTAAGCCATCAGCCTTACAGATCATCAGCTGGCCATCAGCTGGCCATCAGCTGGCCTGTGCGCAAGGCCAGCTACACAGTGGGACCTTGTGCTAAAAGACAATGGAGGCCCCTTGCTTAAAAATCACTCAGAATTTCAATATGGCGACAGCAGAGCACTCAACCAAGGGCAGAGCCTTTCTGTACCGGGTCCTGCGCAGGCGCGCAGCTGCAGGCCAGACCAGTGAGCGGAAAGCTCCTGACTCAGTGTGTAAGCGCTCAGGAAAGGGCAGCTGCACCTCGTGAGGGCATCCATACGCACAAATCAGAGGCAACCTGGGTAAAAAGCATTCCAGACAGAAGCACTCAATGGTAAACAGAGCGAGTTATTCACAGGATTAGAGGTATTACAGTGGTGCTCTGAGCTGCTCTGAACTTTCTCTGGGGATGCTCCTTCTCCAGTCTGGTGGTTTGAAAGAAGAACTATTCTGCAAGTACAACTGTAGGGTTGTTTTCTGGCATATCCAAGCCTTACCACTCTGACCTGCGCCTGGCAGCAGGGCTCGAAGTTGGACAAGCCCCCACTCCCAGCAGTGCCCTGAGGGTGGGCTGAAAGCAGCCCCCTGCCCTGGCCTTAATACCTTTCAGCATAAGTTCAATCTCTTTTTGTTTGCTGCAGTCTTGAGCTGCCAAGTGCAATGACCAATCCCCCCAACACACACACTTAGGGGCACTTACCGGGAATGTCAATTTGTAATCCTTTTGTTCCTATTTGATAGGGTTGAGGTATATAGTACTTCTTCCTCCATTGGGTAACAAGGCAATGCTTGTTAACAGTACTTACCCTAAATCATTCTTGTGATGGTTAAGCTTAACTGTTAACTTGATTGGCTTGGGAACGAACTAAGGGATTAGTAAAGCATACTCTGTGTGTGTCTACGTGAGTCACAGAAGAGTGACCTTGGGGAGTAACCTTGGGGTCTACATCTGGTCCCCCACCACTTCCTTGCTGGAGCTGTTCCCCTGCTTTCTGGCCACTGTGAACGAAGCAAATTTGCTCTGCTAGGCCCTTCCTCCATGATACTCCCACCTTGGAAAGAGCCGATCATGGACTCCATTCTCTGAAATCGTGAGCCTAATTAAATTTCTCCTTCTGTAAGTTAATCCTGTTGATGGATTGTGATCAATCTAGCATGATAGGTCAGGTCCCAACTCACTAGTACAGAGCGTAATTCTTGACTTCAAGCCTCTGAAATTTGAGTAGAGGATGCTGCCTGTGAAATTAGGAACAAATAAAAGAGTATTAATGTTGTATAACTGGCTATAAATTTCAGAGATGTTACAAAGTTATCAGATACATGTGTTTATGGATGATGGAAAGTGGGCTTCAGGGTGGGGCTTGAGCTTTGAAGGTAGAGAGGGGTTGGAATGAATAGAAGGGAGAGAAAGGAGGACAGCTGGGGAAATAGCAAAGATTACATGAGGTGAGCCTGATTTTAGCACACTTGAGAGGTCAAAAAACAAGAAAGTAGAAAATCAAGCTGGGCTAGGATCAGAGTCCGTACGTGAGAATAGCAGTGCCTGAGTTTGTGCACTTCGGCAGGCCTGGAATATGAGTCTTATAACAATGAAAGTGCTTTGAACTTCACCTGATATCCAATAGAAAGCGACCACACACTCCCTTTGAGGAAGGGACAGGAAGAGTCTGGGCATGTGACTCTGTCGTTGGTGCATGCGATGATTTAGGAGGACAAGGACTGTGGGTGGCACATGATGGGTCTTTGCCATCAGCCCTGTGAGAAGCTGACCAGCCAGAGGTAAGGACAGCAAGGGAAATGCTGCAGAGACGTGCTGTGGGTGGTAATGTCCAATGGACATGTGTTACACAGAACAGCTTTGGCTGCTCCTGGGGAGGTGAGTGGCCGACAAGATACATGTGGCCCAGATGCTGCAGAGTTTGCCTTTTGGCCAGGGAGCAGTTGATCAAAGAAGCAGTCAGCCCAGTGCCATGGTTTTCTGTTGGAAAAACTGGGGAGGATTCTGCATGGACACCTCAGAATGATGCCCAACCCAAGTGCAGGGGCCGAGAGCTGGGGAAGATGTCCGAACACAGTGACCTCTAACATAAGAGGATGGGGTCAAGGGAGAAAAGTGTTCAGCGCATGCAACAAGATGGAAACAAATTCACCAACACAACCCAACACACAGAAAACATGAGCAGCTTAGAGGCAGCTCCCAACCTTCAAATCAATGCCCCTTGACAAACAGAAGAGCCCTGGGTTTATGTCTTAGAGACTGGGAGACACTGCAAGCAGGTCACATTTGTGTTCTGCTTTATTTTTCTGGAAATACAGCTTTAAAGTACAGGAGGAGAGTGTCACAATCCTTGCTCTAGGCAGCTGCCAGGCGAAGCAGGAGCATGGTACTCCTCAGTGTGAACAGAGAGTAAAGGGCTTTGCAGAACACTACGCGCCTGCTGTCTATATCAGCAGTTACACCCTACGGCCTGCTTCAGGGAGTGAAGTTGTTTTCCCATTGACAAAGACCTGCTTGGAAGGACGAAGGGGAGAATGGGTGTGCTATCCTGGGCCCTCGTGGGGCACGGTGACGAGACAGGTGTACAGACCCTGGTGCTGACCACAGCCTTCTTCTTTCATAAAGGGAACACGAGGAGAGAAGCTGACTTGGGGGGAGGTGGCAGTTCCCTTCTTAACACCCTGAGTCTGCAGCCCCTATGCGGCATCAAAGGGAGATATCAAATTTGCAGATGAACATGGGGCTCAGAGGAGAGGTCAAGACACCCTGGATAATGAGCACTTTCTTTAAAAAGGAAAGAAGATCTGAAGCAAATGTTGGAAAATATTAACATCTCTGAAGCCTTATTAGTGAAGAAATAGGAGACCGAGTCACCGAAAGAACCACCTTCTTGAGCTAATTTTATTGCAGAATTATCTTTTTATTAAATGAAATATTCCAAACAAATATTCCAACAAGGAAATGTTAAGGGAATCACTTAGCAAGCACACCTGTCAATCACCAGCAGCCCTGAGCCCTTGAATCAATTTACCCAGAACCCACAGAGGCCCCTGGATGGTGCCATCTACTCCTGCCCTCCTTGCCTTTCCTGATTTCCTGTCCATCAAGTCATCGTCATTGTTCACTCAGCATCTAACAAGCTTAAGTTCACCATATCTTCCTCTGTGTCACCCAGTTTTCCAAAGCCCACATGGCACGTGTGGAAATGGCAGTGATGGATCACAGAACCCACGTCCCCAGGGGAGGAAGCGGCTTCCAGAAACCACTCACGAACACAGGGCTACCCCTCACTTGAGGTCCTCTCCCCAGTTTCAGTCAAATGTGATGTTACTGTGTCGTCTCACTTTGGGGCTGGGGTGAGAGGCCCCGGGTTCCACCCCCAGCACTAAATAAATAAATATGTAAATAAACGTCATCACAAGACAAGTGAGTACAGTACAATAAGATATTCTGTATGTGACAGAGTTCACATAGCTTTTATTACAGCATATTGTTACAACTGTTCTATAAGACATGATCAAATACACTGAATGTTGAAATTCATTATTTTATTTTATTTTTTAAATAAATTTTATTTTATCCCATCTTCTCCTCAAGGCCCCTCCCTTCCCTATGTACAAAGCTTTGTTTCCATTTTTCCTTCTATTTTCACTTTTTTCTCATCCCCTCCTTCCTCTCTCCCTCCCTCCTCCCTGTTCCCCTTCCTATGTGAACACTTTCTTCCCATTTCCCAACATCCATTTTACATCTCAGTCCTTATTTCCACATTCAATTTCCTATACAGAGAAACAATGCAGTATTTAAACATGCGTGTCCGATTTATTTCACCTAAAGAAATTGGAAACAATTTATTACAGTAAAAGACACATTGTTTCCCCCTTAAAATCCTCCCCCTCACTTCCGGCACACTCATCCTACCATTCCTGCCACTGTCTGGAGCGGCTGTGGAAGTTCCCTTTCCCGAGTGTCTTTAAATGCGCTGTCCTGGCTGCACAATGTCCTGAATCGATTCAAATCTTCTCCCTTTCATGACCATTTTGACTGTGGGGAGGAGCCAGAGGTTTCCAGGCACCAGATCTGCTGAACAAGGTGGCTGAGGACACAGCGTCAGGTGTTTACAAGCCTGCTTTTCCACCGGAGGGCATCTCATAAAGACACTTAAAAAAGAGGACTTCCAGACCTGCTTCAGAAAGTAGCGAGATGATGGGATAAGCGTATTCGAAGCAAGAGAAAGTATTTTAAGGGTGATTAATGACAGCGTGTCTTTTACTATAATAAATATTTTTATTTAAGCATTCATCCTATTTTTTATCACACCTCATTTTTTTTAGTCATTGTTGATGTCTTGCAGCATCTGATTTACAAGTTGAACTTGATCACAGATCCATGTGGGAGAAAACAGTCTCTACAGGGCCTGGCACCACCTGCAGATGTGGGTGTCCACTGGGGTCACGGATTGTAGCTCCAAGGTGCTGGCTCCACTGCCACACCAACGAGCTTCCCAGCAGAGGCAGGCCGTGTCACACCTGAGCCTGCTCTGCCCGCTGCACTCGCCTTCCCTCTCCTCCTTGGCATCGGAGCTGCATGGAAGCCACTCCCTGCGACCACAGCAGAGCAGACATTATGACCCACGCTGGATCTCTTGACAGTGAAACCCTGGGATACATCATTTTAATCCTCCATAGCTAGGAGCAGGGTGACCCAGCGACTGAATTTGGAGCCCTACCTTTTAGTCCCTGTTCAAACTCTACATGACTTCTCCTCACCCTCTACCCTCACTCACCTTATATCCAAGTCCTTCCTGCAGCCTCCCTGACCTCTAACTCGCCCTGTTATTTCTCTTTGCCCAGTGACCCTCCTGTTCCTATTACGCCAACACAAGTGCAAAGTTTTGACGATGGTGCATTGTGACTGTGTTCTTTCACTGAGACTTTTGTCTCTTCTGGGTTCCAGCACAGTGGAAATCAGATTGTAGTTTGAGTGAAAAAATAGGAGTCCACAGGGAAGAGAGAAGTCGGGCGTGAAGGGCCAGCTGCAGTGCCAGCCTGTTTTCACAGGGCACGGGTGGGACAGGAAGGGACTTGCCCCACCAGCTGTCCGTGGGGCTTCACTGCCACGGCCTCACGAGCAGAGCCGAGCCGTCTGCGTCCCAGGCCGTCTCATCCTCAGAAAGGATGCGGCCAGGAAGAGGAGGGTGGGTAGCACCGTTTTACAAGGCCCAGTATTTCCCATGCTAGGGTTTATCTCCCAGGTCCTCGTTTCTCACAGAAGAAGCTATAGTAAAACAGCAAGGGCAGAGTTGCAAACTCTGATCGTTCACAGGGCAGAAGGCCTCAGTGAAGAATTGTTCTTGCTTGGCGCTTCATGTGTAAAAATGTCCTGGGTCCCCTGGAGCTGCCGCAGATGCCAGGTGCCCTGGGGACCAGGGTCTGAGCTCCCTGAGGCCGAGAAGGGAGCGCAGGCTTGCTTCTCACTCCACTCTCGCACGAGGCTTTCTTGCCACGTATTTTCTTAGCGAGGGAGTGAGATTTTGGTCCAAGGTCATCCATGTGACTCTGCTGGACCAGGAATTCAGGCTGTCTGAGCTCTCTCCCACCAGCTGATTCCAACTCCGCCTTTAGGATGAGCTAAGGCTGCCTTCTCCGAGGAGCCTGCGGGGACCGCTTCCCCGGCCTGCTTAAACGCCTCCTGTGTCTCACTGCCCTTCTCGTTCTCAGCCGTGGCACTTGTCACCGAGCTCAGAGAGGGGCTGATGAACTTGTCTGTTGTCTACCAGGCTGGAGGCCTCCGAGGCCGGAGCCAGGGCTCAAGCCCAGTGCCAAGCTCTGTGCCGCACAAGCAGACCCTCGTGTCACTGCTCCCCATTTCTTCCTCGTTGAGGGGTGAGGGCTTAGCATCCTCCGAGGTCCGTCTCTGCTCTGGTGGCCTTTGCTTTGGTGACATCCGTGATTGCATGTCCCACTCCTGTAGGCACCAGGGAGAAAGATTGCAGCGAGACAAAGACTGGTCGTGAAAGTAACCCAGAGACACTCCAGAGCCCTCCCAGCGCCACACATCAGCAGTGCAGTCCCGTGAGTGCAGCCTCTCTCTCCTCACCCAAGGAACATTAGAGAACCAGCTCTGCCCTAAAAGGACCAGCTGCCTGGCGCCTGTCACAAAGGCTCCTGGGACTCTGTCACTGTTGGGGGCTCAGCTGCTGCTGATTTAAAGCCAAGCCTGGCTGCCGACCTGGGCTCACGTGCCACAGGGTAAAGATGCTGAAACAAGCGGGTGGATTCCCCTGGCAGACCGGGTGCAGCTGATAACTGGTGTGGACATCTGCGAGCTCTCCAGTGAGTGGGAGAAAGCTCCCTGTGTCCGTAATAGCAGCCTCTGCCCAAGCAGGCTAATAGCCTCCAGAAGGCTAGTTTGGAAGATAGATCCGCATGGGGAGAAAGTCTAAGTCACCTCTAAATAGCAGCTGATGGCCTTTTAGAAGCAAGTGCTTAATGAGACTGAAGGATTTCTCTTTCAAAGATTCTTTGGGACCAATTGACATAGCCAAATACTGTATCTGGTTTTACCAGGAAGTGAATTACCTAATTTACAAATAAGCCAAAGTCATTAGTGGGTATTTTTAGTAAGGAACATGTTTCTTAGTGGAGCAGAGAGAGGAGAGAGAAGTTAGCTTTTTTCCCTTGGCTGTAAATGACCTCAAAAGATACTGTTAAATAATAAATGTCCATTAACTAGTCTTGGAATAATTGCATCTAAACCAATTTTATGATCATATAGAGCCACATTTTACATCAGAGTGCTGCAAGGTAAAAGTGGTCCATCCTGCAGATACAAGCCAATGACAGGCACTCCTGTGAGAAGGACTGACTTTCAGGGCCTCTGAAGACCTCCAGGGTCCCCCAGATATGGCTGTCACTGCTGGTGACATCCATCTCCTCTTCTCCCATCAAGAGACACGCAAGGATCCAGATCCTAAAGGCGAAAACCTTGCTCAGAATGCACTCTGAAAAGCGAAACACGTGGTGTGATGGAGGAGGGAAGCTCCCATATCTTCTCCACTACAAACGTATGTAAGTTTTCCCAGTTGGCTATTTGCCACCATAGAAGGTAGAGGAAGGCTGCTAGTATTTATTGACCCTCTGGAGTGGCCAAGAAAGTGATGCAAGCTGTCATGTTATCACCGGTAGGCAGCTAGAGTCTTCTCAGTGTACACAGCCTGCTGTGTATCATCACCATCAGAGTTTTGATGTACCTGTGAAAGTTTTCCAACACAATGATGTCACTTCAGACAAAGAAATAGAGAATTCTACCCTTCTCCTTCACTTCTGTACTCTAAGGAGGCAATTTTTTCTGAAAATGAAGAATTTATATAACTACTATTCAGTAAGTGAGTTATTACCCTTTTTAGAAGAATCGGGGAAAAATTCTTTAGCGTGCCATGATACCATAGGCAGTGCTACAATGAATTCCAAAGGAAGAACTTACAGCAGGTCTGGCCAAATAAGGACACAAGTTCAAAAGCATCTGTTGCCTTGGTAACAGCCCTGCTGGGTATACAACATGACTGTGCTGCACACTCAGCCTTAATGGGGTAGCTCGGGGCAGAGGTTCCTGTGTGTGCCCTGCTGGGAGATAAAGGTGCACCACTGGCGAAGAGCACCAATGGTTCGCAGGGAAATGTGCTCCTTGCTTAGTGAAGACAGTCTTCCTTCCTTATTGGTAATTCCAAACCTCAGAAACAGTCAGGGAAAGTAGATGTCCAGCCAGGGGCCAAACCAAGAAAAGCTAATCTGTTAGTTAGCGCTCCCTTTCTTATGTTCAAACTTTCCTTACCCGCCCCCAGACGTATAGGGCTTACAGACTGAGAGGTGTGGATTTGTATTTCTTAGTATTTTCTTCAACCCCAGAAAGGGGTTCTCGATAGTAACAGGGAGATTCCAACGAGCTATCAGTGAATAGTGACATGAATGAGAGTCGCTTTGGCCCTGTGTCTATGAGGCTTGAGTTACAGGGGGAACCCAACAGCCCCCAGCCCACCATCTGTGTTAGGCAGCTTTCTAGCGCGGACGAACCCTCCGAGGTAATCAGCTTCCCAAGAGGAAAGTCTGCTTTGGCCCTCGGCTCAGAGTCTAACTCAGGGCCCACCAGCCTTGGCACCCTGGGCTGCGATGAAGCAGAGCAGGACCTCAGTCGCTGTGGCCCTCAAGTCCCACCACACCCCCTGCTACACCTTTGACTCGGACCTTGGGGCACTCTCCAATCTCTACCCCCCCAAGCGCCCCCAGGGGGCCTGTCCCACCCACCAGCCTGGTGAACACAAGGAGAAGGGAAGGGCCAAGCAGCCCCTGCCCAGAAGCACGGCTCCCTAGCTGGCAGAGTCCCCTGCTGGCACCAGCCCAGGTTGGAGTAACCCAAGGCTGTCACCCACATCGCGCGTTCTTTTCCTACCGTAGCGTACTTTGAGGAGGCTGCATGCTTTCCTGCTGTGAACGCAGCTAACGAGTGGCCTCCACCCGTGCCATGGTCACAGCCACCACACGTGTAGACCAGCTCGGCCTTTGGTTCCTGGGCCAGGCCTCACGCTGCCAGTCACGAGGGCTGAGGATGGTTATTTGACTTAACTTGGCAGATTTTTCAAAATCCAGTTTCCTGGGCCTCTTCCCTCAATAGATTTGACTCAGGGTACTTTCCAAAACCTAGAGCACCATGATAGACATCCCAGGTGGAGAACAAGGAAGTATCCGGGAAGATGTCAGCAGTCTTGGGTAACAAGAGACCCAGGATGGAGCCGTCCAGCTCCAGCACTCAGAAGTAGCTGCTGGAGTCGCTGAGGTCCTGAGCAGTGGTGAGGGTGCAACGAGGAGTGACAGCCCCTGAACCTCGGGTACCCCAGGCTGCACACCATGGGGTGCAGATGGCGGCAGTGCCTGCCTCCTGTGTAACCATGAGGACGAAGGGAGCAAGTGGAGCAAAGGGCTCAGAACTGGTACACTGTGGATAGATATTAGCTGCTGCCATCTAATGGGGCCTATACAAAGGCAACAAACTTTCTAACTCCTCTAAAACCCAGAGCAGAGCTGGGCACTCTTGTGGGTTCGGTCAGTTTTTGGGTATTAGTGTTTTGCCATTTTACCTTGAAAGGACCAACTTACAGAGCAGTCATTTGACACCTTTGACTCATCACCTTGTCACCCAAAGGAGCCACCATTTACCCAAAGGGAAAAGAGAAGAACATCTTACCAGCAATTCAGATCTTACTGATAAGCCCCTAGCTTTACAAACATTCCTAGTAAAAGCTGCAAACTTCTCAGCATTGATATCTAAACTGTCGCTGACAGCCTAGGTTAGGGGTAGGGGATTGGTCCCCAAGGGTTCATGTGCTGCCACCTTGGTAGTCAGGGTGGTGGGAAGGTGGTAAGAGCTTAGGAGGTGGAGCCTAGTACATGATGGTTAGGTCCTCGGGTTGCTGGCCTTGGACGAGAGTAAGTTCGTTCTCACGGGACCCTGTTATTCCCAAGTAAGGGAGTTGTTAAAA
Organism: Heterocephalus glaber; assembly: GCF_000247695.1. The sequence goes on along the minus strand of NW_004624835.1, from coordinate 3,963,428 downwards.
AGAGTGAGCAGACCTCCGAGTCTCTCTGGCTTCCTGTCTTGCCATGCGATCTCTCCCTGTTACACAGGCTTACACAGCAAAGCAGTCAAGACACCTCGCCAGATCTGAGCAGAAGCAGGTACCATGTGTTTGGACTTTCAAAACAGAGATAACTAAGCTTCTCTTATAAAGTACCCAGCTTTGGGGACTCTGTTACAGCAAAAGGAAAGAGGCCAGTGCAGATAGTTGTTATTTATTATTGTGAAACAAATAACCATGAGCTCAGTGGCTCTTAGCAACACCCAGCAATAATCTAATTTCCTCTTCCAGCTGAGAATCCAGGCACAGCCTGATTGGATACTCTGCTTCCAGATGTCTCACAAGACCGCAGTCAAGGTGCCTGCCACAGCTGGGGTCTTACACAAAGGCGCAGCTGGGGAAAGATTTGCTCCCAAACATGTGTGGCTGTGGGCAGACTTCAGTTCCTCATTGGCTTACCCCTCTCCTTGCCATTTGGGCCTCTTCAACATGGCAAGCAGCAAGGGAGAGAGTGGAGTGGCTGGACACAGTCACTGTCTTGTGTCCTATTCCCAGAGTGACATATGTGTCCCTCTGCTAAGTCACAGACACCCCAACACACACACATACACGCTTAGGGGAGAAGGTTACACAAGGCATGAACACCAAGGAGCAAGGGTCATTGAGTATCATCCTAGAGCTGGCCTGCCGCAGCTGGCATCTCCCAAACGGGGTTCTGTGGAACACTACCGTGCTTCAGAACATGAACTGACAATCTAGAAAACACACAAAAGAGCCAATTCCAATTACTGTCTTTCATCTAAAAGTTCTTAGAAGGAGAAATGCAAAATATATATTAAGACCCCAAATATTATGAGCCAATCTGCCCTGGCCAAGAAGACTTTCTGTGAAAGATCATTGCTGCCTGCAAGGCTGCAGAATAGCCACTGTGTACAGCAATGGGCACCGGCATTGATTTCAGGTGGATCCCTGTCATTTATTCGATGACTGCTGCTGGAGTTATGCATCTTGTCTTACAATTTCAACATGAATTAATATTTAATGTTTCTTATATATTAAATATTTATACTCTACAAACTCATTCTCCACAGATCTGTGACTCAAAGAAGGATGCTTTCAAAATTAGAAAAAAGATTGCCCAACTGTCACAATTGAATAAGCAGAAGGTGATCAAACACCCCTTATCAAAGTGAAGGTTAAAAGATTTATTTTTTTAAAGAGCCTGGGCCAAAGTGAAACAATAAGTTATTCTGGGATAATCTAAGTCAAAAGTACCAATTTTTTTTGTAAAATGCACAATCTTTTCCCCTCCAATATAAAATTTTTCATATTCCTTTGCAATTAGAAGGAAACGTAGATTAAATGCTATACTTCACATTTAGGTTGTGACTTAACAATATTACTCTGCAAATTAAGAAGATTAATGGAAAAAGGGACAAAAGCACTGTTTTGACTGAAAATGTTTGTACATTTTGATGTCATATTTTATACTAACATGTAATATAAGATTTATGTTTTCTTTTAAATAATCCACTGTTACAATTTTTCTTGTGACAAATTTATAAAAAGGGCAAAAAATTCAACTGCAGATATTAGATCCTCTCTCTCCTGTACCTGCTGAAGAATGCTCTATTTTGCAGTAAGGTTCTGGTACTTTTGTGGTGATGTTGGGAGAAAAAGACGAACTAGACGTCACGAGAAACTGTGAGAAGGTCAGAGGTCACAGAGGAGAAAGCCAGGTCCCCAGAGTTTGGGAAGCCTGAGGATGGGGCAGGCAGCAGCACCCGAGAGTAATGCAGCTGGGTCCACAGAACGAGAAAACTGGTTTTCCCCCTGCTTGCACAAAGTGTGATTGAAAACTAAGGTGAATGCTTCATTTTTAAACATTCATTCCAGAAAAAGACACATTGCCACTAATCCCCCTGGAAACCCTCTCCTCTGCCTCAAACACACTTAGCCCATCATTCTTCCCGCTGTCTGAAGCAGCCCTGCACCTTCTGTCGTGCGTGTCACTAGCTGTGCTGTCGTGGCTGCCTTGACGTCTTGAATCAGTTCAAAACTTCTCCCTTTCGTGGTCATCTTATCTCTAGGGAAGAAGTAGAAGTCACTTGGTGCCAGACCCAGCGAATAAGGTGGATGAGGACTCGGCGTCATGTCCTCACGAGCCTGTTTCCTGCTGGACGGCGCTCAGCAGCAGCGTTCACGGCATCTTCACTCGTAAAGACATTCACCAAAGAGGCCTTGCAGAATGGCTACAGAAAGTGGCAAGAAGCATTAGTGTGTCTGAAGTGAGGGGAACGATTTTGAGGGGGATTCATGGCAATGTTTCCTTTATTGTAATATATTTTTAAAAATTTAAATGTTCACCCTGTATTTCGATCACGCCCCATGTGACTGTCCTTGCTGCCTCCTCAGGAGTGGCCATCTCTTCTGGTTACGGTGTTTGAAGCAGGTGTCTCCTTCCGATTGTCACCGAGCTGAGGTGGGTCTCCCCATGGGCACCTGGTACCTTTCCTGTCTCCACAACCTCCTCCTGTCTGCCCTGTGCTGATCTGGGCAGTTCCACAACAGGCTCCACAACAGAAAATCCACCCCACAGGGCAGGAACATGCAAGGTACATTTTGCTTAACGTCACAGTGCACCCTGCAGGGATGACTTCTGGGCAGTTTCCCAAGACGCTGTCCTGGTGTGCCAGCTGCCAGATGTGTTTGTTCCCGCTTCTCCATCTCCCTCTCTCTCTTTCACCGCTCAGCCTCCAGCTGTCCCAGACTTGCCTAACGTCACCCAAGCCCAACACCCCTCATGGTAAACCACAGGCTCTCCCTAGAAATCCGTGCAGCACAATGTGTAAATGCTTTCAGCATCATAAAGTTCAGAAAAAGAAAACTGATCATATTTTATTTATTTACAGCAGCAATTGATTTATCATTGCCCTGGCGTGGCTACAAACCAAGTCCCCCTTACTCCTCTGGAGCCCTGTCAATGTTGGTAGTATATTCTCATTTGAGAAGTTGTGATGTCCAAAGGGCTTGGGAAATTTTGCAGTCAGACCTATGGCTGGGGGTGGCCTACTGAAATCTAAATTAGCTAGGAAGCTCCAGGCAAAACTTGGACAAAGTGGTCAGTTCCAAAGATAAGTCATATGTGAGGAGGAAGCCAATGGCTTACCCCTAAGTGTAGTACACCCCCAGGAGCCACTCATTATCTGCATCTGCATGCCAGGGCCCCAGGAAGAAAGGAGGTGCAGGAGGTCCCTGCCCAAATGCAGCCTGTGGGCTGTGGGTGAGACAGCAATTAAGCAAGCAACTCGAATAGCATGTGCTCTCGGGGCAGCAGAAGGGCACCACGGAGCAGGACAGTGTCCAAACTTCTCCCCCCATCTGTCCACCATAACCACAAGAGGCCTGGAGAGGGGGCAGGAAGGTCTTTAAAGAGCAGTGCAGGGGTGGGGAAAGAGAGGACAGACGGCGGCCTTTGGGGCCGGGGTGTGGGTTTGGGAGCAGCGGGCAGGAAGGGCCCAGGCAGAGGCTCAAGAGGAAATTTCTCTGGGTTTCTATCTTTGGTGATGAATCCATTTCCCTCCTGTTCTTCACCTTCCTTTGTCTCTGGGGCCCCAGGGTTCCCAGGTCCCAGGTGGCCCCACATCCTCTCTGGGGCTCCTGTGCCCCACTGACAGCAGCACTCTGCAGCTGAGGGGAGAAATCAAGCCATAGCTCAATTCGGTGTACCTCATCTTCGTCAGGCTGTCAATCCAGCAAAACTAGAAAGTCTTACAAAATATAGCTTTGGATTGCTATACATAAAAATAAATCTTACCCTAAGAACTACACAGAGATTTTCTTGACCAATCTTCAAAATAATAATAATATGCTGGTACATTAAACATTGAATTTGAAATCCTTTTCCTGGATCTGAATATTTGCAGTTTGGAGACAACAATAATAAATAAGCAATTGATTGAATAGCTACATCCTGGAGTGATATAAAGAAGAAAAGAGCTCTCCACCAGATCAACACTGCTCAGGAAGCATCTGCTCAGTGACATGGACGTGTGCAGAGCTGTGTACAATGACAGAGTGGGGACAGGACCCTTCATCAGGCCAGGCTGAGCGCATCACAAATTAGCTCAACATCGCATGGCTGTGCTTTGTTATTTTTTTTCCATTAAGTTTATTGGTACATTTTATTTATTTATTTATTTATTTATTTATTTATTTATTTGGTACCGGGGATTGAACTCGGGTCCTTGCACTTGCGCAGCAGGCGGCAAAACCACCGAGCTAAATCCCCGGCCCTGTTGGTACATTTTAGGTATACAATACAGTTACATTTATCATTGGGATCTTGTACCTTTACATGAGTACCTTGGTTCTTCTGGTTTTCCCCTTCCCCTGCCCTCCCTTCACCCCCTCCACCCTTGACTATTTGCAAAGATTTTGTTTCCATTTTTGCCTTTTCTCATATTTTTTCTTTATGTTTTGCTATTAAAAACTGAATTGCTACAACCCAAGTTATAAAATATGGAAATTACTGGACAATTGTTAAGATAACTAAATGCTTCACTTTTTATGTATTTTATCACCACAGTCTACTAAATCAAGAGAGCCCCTAGTGCACTTTTTTTAAGAGATTAATTTATTTATAAAGAACATCTCCATGTTCCCTGTGGACCTACAGCAAACTGGTGCTGATGAATTCTGCTCAGAATGTAAGTGCCGATGAGGGTTTGCTGCCTGTGCTCTCCATGTGAGATGCACTCCCAACAGCTTCAGTAGAGCCCAGTGTTTGTAACCTTACCACGAATGCTGTCTTTCAGTCACACACTTACTTAACCGCGTGCTATTTTGTCTCTGTTTTAAGTAAGAAATATCCCAGCCCTTTTACTGAAATTAAAACCTTCCCATACTGTATTATTTGGTTTGCCAATTTAGGTAACTACACAGCTAGTGAATTCCCATTGACTTTAACCATCGGTCAGTAGAACAACTGGCCATATATTGATGAGCATATATAGGATAACTCCTTGGGCTGAATTTTCCAAATCTATCCACAGTTTTCTTCTTGTAGTTGCCCGAGTCTGATGGCATTTTGCAAGAAATGTCAGGGACTCAGGTGCACCTGCAGTCTTTCACCTAGTTACTGACAGTTTGTAGCTACAGTTCAGATCTCCCTCCACCCCCTCTTTTCTTTTTAAGCAAAACACAGTTTGAACGGTGGATCTGTCTTGCTTCTTCTATCTTCTGTACAATAAGTTACACCACGGATTCCATGAACTGCTTTGGAAGTTCCTTGACAATCTGTTTTTGTGGGTTTTTTGCATTCTTCTTTTTTTCAATTTTTTTACAAGTACACATTTGCAGTACTTGATGCTCACATTTCTCGTGAAGCCTCGGGACATGCACATGCCATATTCTCATTCTTTTAATCATCCCCTTTCCTCCTCTCCATCCTCTCCCTGCATCTCTTCATCTTCCCGGTAAGAAAGATCTCCCTCCCTACTTCCTATTATCTCTTATTTTGTTCTTTATTTTTATTTTCAGTTTCCCTTGAAATTGCTTTTTAAAGTCTGTGTCTATTTATTGGGATCCTTAAAAGGGCATTTGACATTAAAAACGTTAAGGACAATCATTCCAAGGAGTGAAATAAAGCCCAAAAACAAAGGAAATAAGTGGTCATTCACTGAGCAATTTGTGTGTGCCAGCTATTGACTGAGTGCTTTATGTAGAATATATCATTTCATCTTCACAACGACTGTAGGAAGCATGCAATGAGAGCCCCATTTAATTAAATGGGGAAAGTTCGGTGTGTTTTAGAAATGTCCGTGAAAGGGAGTTAGACTGCACAGACAAAGAGGAGTAAGCGCATAAAGGGGAACTGTAGTTTGTAGAAAACTGAAGCGCATACAGATTCATGGTTGCGTGGATGATAAATACTAGAATCCAGATTTGAACCAGGGAGTTCTCATCCCAAACCTGGGCCTTTGATTCTGAAAGGTTCTGCCTCCTGTTGCATTGACAGGCGCTAAGAATTTTCCTTATGTTGATGAGCAATGTGCACTCTAAAAGGAAAGTTTAAAAGCAGAGGAAAGATTTCAGGTTTTTTTCAGTCTGGAGACCGGTTTGTCACTTGCTCGTTCATTCCTCCACTCATTCCCGTCAAGCATTTACCGGGCACAGTGCGGAATGCTGAGACCTGCAGGTGAAAGGCCAGGCCTCTTCCCAGGGGCCCCTACCCCGCCCCCCGTGACGGCGCAACGTCAAGGAATGGTAACGAACTTGTGACCGCTACAGTAAGAACACGGGAAAGGGGGGCTTCACCCTCCCCAGGGGAGCCAGAGAAGGCTGAGAAGAGGAGCCTTGAGATGAGAACTGAAAGAAGAGTGAGTTCAGGAGGCTGAGCCAGGAAGGTACAGATAAGGACGGGAGAAAGAAAACGTGGTGAGCTCTGGGCTGCTCTGACCAGTGCGGGCGTCACGGGTGGGCCGCGGAGGTGAAAGTCTGACTAGGGAGAGAGCCCCGCGCAGATGCGGTCGTGATGGGGCCCGGACTTCGCAAGAGCAGCGGAGGGGCGGCGGGGCGGAGGGACGGGCGAGTTAGCAGAGCCGCCGCCTCGCAGGGTGGGGTCCGAGAGGCTCCCTCCGGGAAGCTGTGGGACAGCCCAGGCGGCCACTGAAGCCGTCCTGCGCGGGGACAGGGGCCCTGCGGGGGGATTCCGGGCAGCCAGGTGCTATGGGGGCTTCCTGAGGCTGCCGTGTGACAGCCGCAGTGGGGCACGGCGAGAGGAAGAGCTGTGAGCAGAGAGGCAGCGGAGGTCTGGCTGCACGCCACGCGTGTGGCACGCCGCGAAAGGCCCGGGCCGCCAGGTCCGTGGGGAAGGGGACTCCTCTGCCTCCCGTGCCGTCCGCTGCCCCGGTTTCAGGCCCCCGAGAGCCGGCGCCCCCCGCACCTCGTTCTCGCTGACCCCTCCCCAGCACGGTTCCGACCCTGGGGTGCCTGCGGCACACACCCGAGCCTCACCCCGTCTGCCCTCTACATCTCCTGCCTGGCCACTGTCATCCTTCCTGCTGCCCGTGTGCAGAATGCCCATGTCCCTTGCCTGTGGGCATGAACGCGAACACACGTGTGCCCAAGAGTGCGGGCCATGTCAGAATGGAGCCCGGCCAAGGAGCTGCAGAAAACGCTGCCTTCGGCCACGCAGCAGGCGACAGATGGTCCCGCCCTTGTGCAGTGTTCTGTGTGCGCTGATGAGACCCTGGAAAGATGCGGAATCGCGATCCCCTCCCAGCCGTCCTCAGTGCAGCCCGCCGTGGGCTCACTGGTCATGGGCTATGCTGTGCCCAGAGCTGCTGTTGACAGCCACACCCACGCCCTCCGCTCGCTTCTGTGCCCTCTCCCGCCCCAGCACCGCTCTGGGATCGCCTGGAAGTCACATCCAGGAAAGGCGGAGCCACAAAGAGAACTGTCTGCCTCGCCGCTGGCTGCACCATACACAGCGTGAGAAGAGAAGGGAACGGGCTGTAATTACAGCAAAAGGAAGCTCTATTCCTTCCTCCCCAGCCAATGACGTCACTGCGCATCCAACAGAAACCATAGTGACTGCAGTGCACAAAGTACAGCCACAGTCACTTGAGCGCAGCCACCCAGGAGCTAGACAACAGGCAGCCACAGGAAGCGACAGCGCCATTCAGGACAGGTGCGAAACCCTGGCTCCTGGTGAAATTCTAACCGGGCCCTAGGGACCCAGGAGGGTCAGAACAGTGCCAAGCCCGGGGCATGACTCACCTGCGTCCCGTCAGGTGACAGCCCAGCCTGAATAGGACACCTTGACTCCGTGAGACGCTGTCCCAGGACTCAGCACCTGGCAGGGCGGTGACATGCACAGGGCATCAGTACTGCCCCTCTCACCCCTTCAGGCCAGAAGGGCTGGAGGCCTCTGCCCCAGGCCCTGGGCCTGTACGGTTATTTTGCATTGTTTCTGCTCACAGAGGCACTGTTTCTCAACTGTGGTTGCTTCCACAGAAAGGCCTATGGGCAGGGCCAGGGCCAATTTACGCCCAGTGTCCTGGGGCCTTGTGAGAGAACGCATCCCTTTGGTACTGGGCTGCTAGAATTCGCCTCGCCTGTCCTCCAGCTTCCCAGAGCTGTGTCCAGCCAGCTTCTGCTCACACCTGGAAGCGGGGAAAGGGCCGAGAGTGGGTGTGACAATTCCAAACTGAGACCGCAGAGGCGCCCCGGGGCTGGGCAGGGGCTGCGGTTGCTCTTCTGATGCAGTTGGTTAGTGTATCAGAGGATAGCTCAGAATCCCCCATGGAGCTTTTGCAAAATAAACATTGTTGGGCCACATTCTGAAATCTGTCTGGAGGGGGATCCAGGGGTGTGCTTTGGAAGAGCCTCCCGGGTGATGGTCACAGGGACTCCTGGTGTCCAGCCAGTGCATCCGAAGCCACCAGCCGACAGGGCCACCATACTGCATTTTCCTTCCAAACGTGGATTCCCATGTTAACGAGCTCACCTGACCTTTCAGGGGTGGTGCCTGTAAATTAAGACGAAAAGGCCCTTCCTGTCCAGGCTCAGTCCCAGTCTGGAGAGACAATAACCCCAGGATCAACTCTGCTGAGGCCCCAGAGCAGATGAGCGCTACCGGAAACACAGCTTCTGCTGCCAGTGCCTGGGTCTGAGAAGATCAGCCCCCAATGGGCAAGAGCGAGGGAGCTGCTACGAAGACTCCCAGGAACTTTACAATTACAGAGGGAGTCAGAATTTCCAAACAACTCATTTTACAAAAGAGATTCTTCTCTTTATTTGCTTGCTCATTCCACGTTTGACACTGTTTGTCCATAAACTGTACCACAAGTATCAGAGACGGTGATGTCACAAGCAGCGCCTCCTGGAGAGGGAGAGCTTGCAGTCTCTTGGGGCACGAAACACAAGACTGGAGAAATACTTTGGGCCTGGTCCAACAGGTCATTTATCTCCTCGGGTCCCAGTTTCCTTGTCTGTCTGACAAGAAGGCTGGATTGATGGTCTTCCAACCTCCTTTCGGCTGTCAAACTCCACATCCATCTCCCTGCCGTGTGGCCCCTGAGCTTCTGTGTCCTCCACCATGGAGCCTGAGTGCCAATGGGGACCCACATGAGACCTCTTCAAGGGGACACCTCCAAAGCTCACCTGGAGCTCTTGTCCTCTGCCAGCCCCAGCGGCGAGGCTCTGGGTGCTTGGCTGTAAGCAAAGGCCTTGCGCCGCAGCCTGTGAGTCCCATGGTGTGCACAGCATGGTCCCCACAGCATGGTCCCCACTGCTGGGCTCTGGACCTCATTCCTGCTGCCCCAGACAGGGCCCAACATTGTTCCAGGTGTCTGCACAGCCACCTGACGCTGCCCCGCCTGCCCCGCGCAGGACCAGCTCAATCTGGATGGCTTGGCTGCACTTTTGTTTTACTGTTCCTTCCACACGTATCAGGTGCACATTCCTGTCAGGCACTGTCCTTGTCGGGCAGGTACGGGTGTGGACACAGGAGCAGGTCTGCCTCCCAGAGCAGGGCTCCAGCTCTGCTGGGCCCTGGCCTTGGAGCCCTGGCCTGAGCCCATTTTTGTTGGCTGGGGTTCTGCTGTGAAGGAACCTCCCCCACCCCTCTTCCTTCTCCTCCAACCTTCTGCAGCCACCACCCCACCTCCATGTGGCTGACCGACCTCTCCCTACCCCAGGTCACCCTGCTCCTGGCTTCCTCCGCTATCTGTCTTTGAAATGCCAGTTGTAGCCAATTCCTACTTTGTGATGACAGAATGGAGGAATCAAGTCACCCCCGCCGGTCATTCATAATCAGGAACAGTTTTACTCAGTATGCCCTGGAGCATCTTGCCTGAGATGCATCACAACTGGAAACCACAGACCTTCACAGGCCAGGCCAATGGCTGGGTGTCAGGGAAGTGACAGGGAGATGGGCTCCCACCAAACACAGGCATCCTGGAGCCGGGTTTGCGGAATCCAAGTAAGAGCCAAGTCCTGCCCAGACTGTTGCTTGCTCCTTCTCTGCAGTCAGGGTGGCCGGCAGTGCCTCTCTGTGGGGCCATCACCCCTGAGGTTCTGTTTGTCCCTCTGCACCTCCTACGCACACACAGGCAGGAGGCGTCTCACATGAAGCCTGTCTGTGGTCCCTGCTGGCGCTGGGCTCCACTGTGGCGGGCACGTGGGCCGGTCCTCCCAGCCTCCTCTCAGTCCAGAACCTCCTGCAGCTGGAGTGCAAGGCAGCAGGAGCCCACACCACAGCACGGGTGTTTATCCAGAGCAGGGTGGCTCAGCCTCCACCGCACCCACAGAACACACTGTCAGCACACGTCAGGGGACTCGGAAGCCACTGTGCCCCAGCCCAAGGAATGCCAGAGAAAAGCTGCAATGGAAACTGCTGTGACTGAAGCCATGTGCTATAAATAACATTTGAAAGTCAGGCCGCATGTCGTCACCTGTCGCACGGCATTTCTTTCCATCCCCACGTTCCCACTCCTGCAGATGGGTAGAGTCTCAAGGCCCAGGCAGAGAACCCACCTTTCCTTTCTCACTGCCAACTGTCAGAGAAGCTCTTGGAATCACCTTCCTCCAGCTCCAATCCATCCCAGTCTTCCCGAGCATCTGGGAGCAGGGGGACGGCCAGCAGCCACCACCCAGACCACCCAGAGGCATCACCACCCTCTTCCTCCCCCATGCAGGGCCAGGAGAATACTCCACCCAGCTGGGTCTTATGGACCCCCCACCACCACCACCACCAGACCCGGCCTTCTGCTTTCAGTTACTTAGCTATCTGCTCGGATTTTCAAATGGGGAATGACACTTCAAAGAGGCCAAGAACTTGCCCGGGGTCAGGGTTAGTAACCTGGACTGAGGCTGGGGCTGGGGACACCGCTCATTGAAGGAATGCTTGCCCAGCACAGAGGGAGGAGGGAAGTGGCTGGCTTCGAACCCCTAGTCTTGTGTCTCTAAAGGCTAATGACTGAAATAGTTTCATTGAATTTCCCCTAAAATCTGGATATGTATTCTCTTAAATTCATTTATTCAACTAATATTTCTCAAGCACCTACGATGTGCCCAATGTTTGCAATACTTTAAAAAAAAAAAACCCACTAAACAAAAGCTCTTGGACCCTGAGAGGTTACAGTCTGGCGAAGGAGACAGAAGATCTTTCCACTTTTATTGCTATTGAAAGCATGCTATTGAAAGCACTTTGAAAACTCTGCACACAGGACACAATATTCCTAAATGAAGCTGAGTTGATTACCATGATCAAATCCAGGACACAAAACTATTAGGAAATCATATTAGCAAGGAAATGGATATCTATTCCTATCGTACATGGAAACCGGTATCATCAGTCCACTGTGGAATGCTGCGTGTACCTAAACATTTATCAAAAGGGTTAGACATCTGTCAGGTGGTGATTTGGGGTCACAACATCCAGAGGTCTGCATCTCTGTGCCCACGGAATAGGTAAGGCCACTAACACGCCAGGACACTAACATGCAAAGTCATTCAAAGGTCATTCCTACAAAGGCAAAATGACTTACCAGTAGATCTGGGAGAGACTTTTAGTGAATGCTACAGGACCTGCCCTTAACTCTCCCTTCCTCGAGCAATAGGAGTCAGTCCAGGTTACACTTGGGAAGGTCCTGTGGGGCTCAGAGCCTCCCGCTTGGAGCGCTGGCTTTCCTGCCAGAAGGGACAGATCTGACAGTAGGACCCCAGGAGGTGGTCCCGCCTAGTATTTCTGTACTGTTCAACTGAAAAAGACAAATAAGTCAGAGGCGAATAGGAAGGTACAGCTCCACACATGGGGAAGCGGAGCGCCCATTACCTGGGCCACACAGTTGTACGTCATCGAAGCCCATGGAGGTGGTCAAAAGGCTTGGGTGCCTCCTGTGAGGGCCACTTCAGTCTGGGCTGTGGAGTTGAGTGTTAAAGATGCAACTGTGAGATGATTTTTCCCCAAACAGTAGAGGAGCCAGCATGCAGGACAATCAAGACACATTCACTGAAGGCTAGCATTGTAAAAGCAGAGAAACTACCACACCCACGTAGGATAAAGAGCAGTGATTGATATTCTAAATAGGTATCCAGAGGGGGACCACGATCTTCCAGGAAAGATCCCTGACCCACCCCTTAGCGAAAATCCTTGCTCAGTTCCTTATACGCCTGCTAAGTGACTTGCTTCCCCGTTGGATCCCCATTTAATCAACATTACCTAAGAGACTGTACTTGTAATCTTACCGGTGGATCACAGTTTTGTCCACCTTGTGACTTCTCACTGGATCAGTATTACCTAAGCAACTGTACTTGCAGTCTTACTATTTGACTACAGTTTTGTCCCACCTTGAACCTGCCTCGTCGTGCCTTTGTCCCGTAAAACACCTTTGAGAAGCAGGTGGGTGGGCAACCCACTTTCCGATCCCCCTTCTGTCTCTCTTGGACAAAAGCTATCTTTCTCTCAATAAATTCTTCCTACTTAAATAAAAATAAAAGATAAGCATCAATGACAGTGGTTCAAATCCCAACTCTGCCACTTACAGCCTATGTCATCTTAGAGAAATGAATTAGCTCAGGTGTGTTTCAGCTTCCCCATCTGTAAAGTGGGGATACTCATAGTTGCCCGCTTTGTGGGACCACTGTAAGAGGTGACTGAGTTTGTCTGTGTGAAAGCACTGAGTTGATCCGTGCCTGGCTCCAGAGTAAATGCTCCACCACGAGGGAGATTATTATTTAGGGTCATGTGTCTACACGGAGTCATGGGGTAACATTCCACATAGTCCATTTTGCCGCAATAGCATTTGTTGAAACCACACAGAAAAAACTTGCTTCTGTGTCTGAAAGGTCATGAGCTAGGTGGCAAAGCTTTTTTGTCTATCTCAACAACCAAATCTGAATCAGATGATGTTCACTGCCACAAGGAAGGCAATCAGATAGCCAGGCGCTGAGTCGTCGGCTGAGATAACCGAACACTGAGCTTGCCTGAGCTGGGGGGTGGGGTGGGGCGGTGCCTTGTCTGCACCCGACCTAAGAGAGGGAGACTAGGAAGTCACAGTCCCTCTGAAGAGGCAAAGAACTAAGTTTGAATGAGGTGAACTCTCCACCCACTTGAAAGGAACTGGTAAAAATCCATCTCTGTCAATGTATTGGGTAACTTTCAGAGGTTGAGTTGGAAAGAAAGCAGTACTATAAAATGTGTTTCTTGTCTCCAGGTGGGTCACTGTCTCTGGCAGCCTTCTGAGTGATTTGTCAAAATGGAATACAAGCCCAGCAATGAGTCCAGTGAGACTTCATCACTGTTCCAAATGGGCCAGGTTATAAATTGCGAGGCTGGCTGGTTCTTTCCATGTGTACTTGGGTAGCAGCCCAGGTGTCCTTGGGGAGAACAAGACAATAGGTTGATGCTATGGATGGAAGATCCACTTTCTATGTCACAGCCTGGGTTCCAATGACCTTGATGTTCACGGCCACAAGGAAGAAAAGCATCCCAAGCTCCCTCACCTTGACCTTCTGTTCTGGAACAAAACCTTCATGCGGCTCTGACAAACATCCCTCTCTGGCCGGAAGTCCATGTGGACAGCTCGTGGACCAACATGCTTTCTTGTGGCCTCTTAACAGAGATTTCAATGTGCCAGGAAGAAGAGTTGGATGCTCCTCCACCCCCTGGAGGAAGGGAAACCAAATTTTTGATCATTTAGGTCACTAATGAATAAGTGTCTCTAAGTCTCTCTAAGAGGATTTTTTAGTCAGTGCCAGTTTGGACTAAATAGTATGTAAACAGTTATGTATTATTGAATAAATTAAAAATTTTTAAAACTTCTTAATTTTAGCAAAAAGAATATGTTTCTTTAAGCCTCAGAATATTTTAGTTCAAAATGTTTTGGGATCTGTGTTATCCACAATACATCTCAACTAATATCTCCAATTTCCTAAGAGAAGTTAGTTCAAAAATCTGTAAGAAACTATTTAAATTTATTTTATCTATTTATTTGGTTAAATATTTCCCTACGACTTGCTTGGATGTTAAAGGAACTTAAATATTCCTCCGGGGCTGGGGAGCTTAGGATTAATTTAATAATTAAAAGCACCTACAGGTTTTATTTAATGTCTATTTGGTTATTTAATGTCTATTTAGTTTTCTTAAATATAAGGAATCTAATAGTAGTAAGTTAGAATGATTAGTGTTACTACTAGTAACAATAATATTACCAATAAAAAAAGATGTATTTAAGGGCCGGGGATTTAGCTCAGTGGCTTCATTGCCTGCTGCTCAAGTGCAAGGATCCAAGTTCAGTCCCTGGTACCCCAAAAAAACAAATGTATTTATTTAGCTAAACATATTTTCGGGGAGTGAAATTTTCACTGTAAAATCATATCGAGTGTGAACCTGAACGGTGTGATCCTCTTGTAAGGCCTGAACAGAGCACACTGCTGGGCAGTCAGCTTCCCCTCACTATGGCAAATACCTGAGATAAACAACTTGGATGGAGAAGATATCACCTTTGGTTCACTGCTTTGAAGCTTCCAGCCTGGGATCGGTTGGCCCCCTGGCTCGGTTGTGGCCAGGGTCAGGCCTAGACCCTGAGCCAGGCAGTTTCACGGAGTGTCTCCCTGTCACCAGGATGGCAGACTGCGTGACTTGCTTTGACCCACTGACTGGATAATTTGGTAGAAAAATGTAGACTTTCTTGTTTGAAGTTCATAAATGAATTCATTCGAGGTGGAGGGAACTATAGCCATATGAATGGTTATAAATGGACTGTAGGCCCTACAATCAGGGTAAAAGAGCTGTGAAATTTGTTTCAAAAGTAATAAAGCACATGCAAATGTCAGTGGTAGGACTGTGCTGTTTTTTCCTGACCTCCATTATTGGATTCATTTATTGTGAGAATCGTATTTCCAGTTTGGGCATGAAGCTAAATTATTATTGTCTAGAAAATGCACATTTGGGGACACACACTGAATTGTTTTAGCATGTAAATAAAACCGTATTAATTGACCTTGGTGGCAGTCGGGGGATTCGTAAGATTTTTTTTTTTAAATATGCAACCAATCTCACTGGCCATAAGTCCATCCTGACAACATTTTAATTATTCAGTGGTTAATAACTCTCAAAAGCAACTTCGCCATTAAAATGTCTCTAAGAGCATGTACAGAGCTCTTCAACCCCATGTATTAATTTCATACAATATTCATATCAACCTAAATTTTTCTCTGAGATCTTTATAAATGTGCGTAACATATTTTTGTATTCAGAAAACAACCTTAAAATTCTGTCGCTGTGCATACGTCCTTAGCGTGATAAACATGCCTATTATCCAAACACTTTGTTTATGCTATAGTTTCAGTCTATCTGATGTCAGCTTTTAAAAAATCAATTGAGAGCAATTTATACAAAAGCCCAGTTCCTGCCATGTGTAAAACGATAGTGTGAGGGGTGCGAAGAGGTGCAGCTCTTGTCTCCATGGAAACCTTCACCGCAACAACTGAGCATAGGAAAACTACTGGAAATAAGAAAAAGCAACACAAGCAGCATGAGACAATGGTGGAGGAGTTTCTTGCCTTAGCTGAGCCCCTCAGACCAGCATCTGGGGAAGGTGATTTGGGGTGCAGAAATGGGCAGGAAGGGAACCGACCCTCCAGAGGGTGACTGGCTCAGGGCCTGGGCTGCTCTGGAGACAGCGTCCAGCCAGGGCAGGGAGCTGGAGTCCGCGCACCTGCTACCCAGGGTCCCAGGTCACCAGGCAGGGTCACCTAGCAGGGTTCCTTCCTGCAATGAACTTCTAGGCACTTCCTGTTACCTGTGAAGGTATTGCAGGTTGTAGCCAACCACCTGAGAGCAGCCTTCCCACAGAGACAAGGGGGCTGCTCTGGGTGTGTGACACACGAGTGTGCACCTTGCTGTGGTCAGGTGCCTGGACACGGTCAGCTGTGCTAAAGGGCTGCGAGGCTGCACTGACAGCCTCTGACCACTGCCCCAAGGGTTGGGAGGGAATCGCCAAATCAACTGCACAGCAATGGCTGTGACGGGCCAGAGAGAGAATGCGTCGAAGCATCTGCCCAGTTCCCTTTACTACGAATTTCACAGGGACGGGCATTGTTGCTTTCATCGTCACCTGTGACAAGGTGTAAGGAAGTCACCTGCCCAAGATGTAAACCCTGTGCTCCAGTAACACAGGGTCCGAAACAAAGGTGAGCATTGGCTCGTCATCTATCTCAGACCTTCAACAGCTCTTCATGAGTTCAGCACACAGGTGAGAAAGGTTATATGTCCAACATTCTTGGACCTCAGTGAGTAATGATAGCACGCACTGAGTCCTATTGGCCAGGAATGAGCCTCAGCCACTTACAGAAATGACCTCACTGTGCCTTTCTACAGCCTGGTGACCCCGGCCCAGCGTGCTCTCTTTCAGGCATGGAAGCAGAGGCACATCCATGGGAATTATCTGCTTCTCAGTGGTTTTGTCAAATTCACCTGCAGTGAATGCTGCCTAGTCCTGTTGCCTTTTTTGTTTGTTTGCTTGGTTTTCTGTTTTTGTTTTTGTTTTGTTTTGTTTCTGGTCCCTTGAACATTTTCTCTGTCTTTTCTACAAAAATCAGACTATTTAGATTTTTCTAACTTTCTGGAGTCACTTCATGATTTAGGGGGGTGTGTGTGGTACTGGGGATTGAACCCAGGCCTTTGCACTAAGGTACATCCCTAGCCCTTTCTTTATTTTTTGTTTTGTGACAAGGTCATACTAAATTGCTAAATTGCCCAGTCTGGGCTTGAACTTGCAATCCTGCCTTAGCCCCCCAGAGTGCTGGGATTGTAGGAGTATTCCACCACACCCAGCTCTTAATGTTCTTTTAATGTGGTGATTTCTACCTTATGATTTGTTTATCAATTGTGTATCAGTGTTTTCTCCACCCTAAAGAACAAAAAACTTCCTTGGCTATATCTCAATATTGAATAATATGTGCCAGATTTTCTTAGAACATGGAATTTTCAACCAATTTCCAAGTACAGACCCAAGAATATCTTAAAACTGACCAAAAAGTAACACCTTAAATCAGTTTGGGAAACGGAAAATTTGCCAAATTGTTTGGAATGATTAATGTGTTTGGAAAAAAAATTCCATAGCTAACACCATTTTCTGAAGTAAACTCCAGATAAATTTAAAAGTTAGCCCTAAAATGTATGTCAAAAGAAAGTACAGTAGACTATTGCTTTTTCTCAGGGATAAAGCAATAATTTCTAAACAAGATCTTTTAAAAACCCATAGGAAAATAGTGTTAAATTGGACCAATTAAACATTCTAACATAGCAAAAGACACCATGCATCAAGTGAAGTTACATGCAACATTCTCACAGGACTAATACTTAATATCTAGTATGTGTTGAATCCTTACAAATTAATAAGGAAATGTCAAAAAGCCTTATTTCAATAGGCAAAAATAGGAAGGAAAATTAATAGAAAATTATAAATGAAAGACAAAATGATATGCAAATTTATTATCATCTGAAAACTACAAATTAAAATAAATGTACCATAAGAATGGTAACAATTAAAGTCATTGGAAATATGAGATGTTTGAGCAGGAACTGATGGCAGTGCAAAATATGGAAGGCAATAAAGCTGGAAGATCATTACAATCCCTATAATATCATATATATGTAAATATATCTTTCGACTCAACAACTTCCTGTCTTAAGGAAATACTGCTATGTCTTTACAAAAATGAATATACAAGGATGTCGGTTATTGGCTCCACAGGGAGGTGGCCAGACAATATACATTGTGTGCATTCTATGAAACCTGGTGGCATTCTGGCAGCCCTCACAGGAGGAGGTAGTGTTAGTGTCCCCTATTGGTGTCAACGCTCTGCAAGATCTACTGGATGGGGAAGCAAGTTGAAGAATGGTCTCCTATTTTATGATCACATTTGTATAAAACAAAGAAATAGCAAATAAAACTGATGCTAAAACAAAACTCTGTGTGTGGGGGGGGGTGGTATATCTATAAATGAATTTAAAAAAAAAAAAAAGCTAAGAATTTTGTCTTTTCCAAGCAAGTTACTATAACAAATCATCCCAGACTCATTGGAGGGTGATCAGCCCTCCGACTGCCTAGAAAAGGGGATGGTGAGGGCTAAAGAAAGAAGGACAATAGAGACATGCATAATTCCAAAGTACACGGAGGGGCGGGGATTTAGCTCAGTGGTTCTGGTGCCTGCCTCTCAAGCCCAAGGTCCCGAGCTCCATGCCCAGTTCCAAAAAAAAAAGTCAAAGTACATGGGCGGGCCAGGAGGTCAGTGCCTCAGAGAAGGCAAAGACAAGACACTCCAAGCTAGCCACTATTTACTGGGTACACACAATAATTGGAGGGAGGATCGCGTGACTCAGGGGGTGATGATGATCCTATGTTAATGGTAGGTCACTGACAATCTTATGTTGATGACCACCGTAATGAGAGCATTCTTACCCTAGGAGGTGGGAGGAGATAGCAGTCTAATAAAGAAGTTGTCCTTCCCCCAGGTGAAACCTTTATGTGTTTTTACTACTACTTGGCTCTCCAAGAACCAGGATGTCTTCAGCTGGTGTACTCTTGCCCTTGAGCATTTCTGCATGCCATAGTTGGCTCGCAGGCGAGGTGACATTGGGCCTTAGACAGCTGTAGTCATACTTTAATTATGAAATGATTGTTCCCCCAAAATTATGTATAATGTCTTCCAACATAGCCTGGGCAACTTATAAACAAAAATTTATTGCTTGCAATTCTGGAGGTTAGGAAGTCCACAATCAAGGTGCCAGCAGACTCATTATGTGATGAAGGACTGCTCCACATAGTTGCCATTTTTGCCTCAGTCTCATGAGTCAGAAGGGACAAAAGGCTATCTCACACCTTTCTGATAAGAACACTCATCCCATTCATGAGGTGTGTTAGTCAGCTTTCCATCACTATGACAAAATACCTGTGGAAAACATCTTCAAAGGAGATTTGTTCTGGCTCATGGTTCCAGAGGGTTCAGTCCATGGTAGTTTGGTCCCATCACTTTTGACCTGGGAAGGCCAAATGTCATGATGGAAGTGGGTCGTGGAGCAAAGCTGCTAACATCATGGCAGTCAAGAAGCAGAAAGAAGGAAAGAGAGAGGAAAGGGCTGGGAACAAAATCCCTTCTTCTAGGGCACAGTTCCTGAGATTAGGCTCCAAGCATTCAACACATGCACTTTGGGGGACATTTAAGATCTAACCCATAAAAAGGGGGCAATGCCCTTATGACCCAATTATCTCCCAAGGCCCCCTCCCTCTTGTGATTAGTTTTCCACACATGAATTTGGGGTGACACAGACATCCAAACCACCACAGATGTTTCTAGAAATATTGACATTCTCCCCTCTACGAACATGAGTCACAGCTGGAAGGAGGAAGACACTCACATTTCTCTCCATATAGTTCTTTATTTGATATCTTTGAGTCATTTATTGTTATGGTTTAGATCTAAAATGGTCTCCAAAGCCGCCTAAGTGACTGGATTATGGATGTTCATAGCTGACCTGCTGTTACCAGGCAGGTCTGGTCAGAAAAGGTGGTCGCTGGGGTCGTAGCCTGGAAAGGTTTCTCTCCCTCCCTGGCTCCTCCCTTCACTCTCTGCTTCCTGTCCCCCACCCACCCAGGCCTTTCTACCACGCTGTCAAGCATGCAAGAACCCAAACTTCAGAAACATGAGCCAAGGGGCTGGGCATGTAGCTCAGTGGTTCCGCTACCTCTTTGATCCCTGGCACAAAAAGCGAAAGAATTGAGCCCAAACAAACCCCTCGTCCTTTGAACTGTGGGTGTTGCCTGCGCGGGCCGCCGAGGGCCACTCGGTGAGTCCTCCGCCGCGCTGACTCTGGCCTCTGGACTCACGCCCGGCCCGGCCGGGCCCGAGATGGCAGCGGCGGCGGCGGGCGACTCCGACTACTGGACGCAGACACGAGAAAAAAGAGGAAGCAGAAGTAAAACCAGAAATAAAAATTTCAGAAAAGAAAAAAATAGCAGAGAAGATAAAAGAGAAAGAATGGCAACAGAAGAAAAGGCAAGAAATTAAAAAGAGGTTAGAAGAACCCGAAGAACCTAAAGTGCTGACTCCAGAAGAACAGTTAGCAGGTAAACTGCAGCTAAAGAAATTACAGGAAGAGTCAGACCCTGAATTAGCAAAAGAAACTTTTGGTGTTAATAATACAGTTTATGGAATTGATGCTATGAATCCATCTTCAAGAGATGATTTCACAGAGTTTGGAAAATTACTGAAAGATAAAATTACACAATAGGAAAAGTCACTGTATTATGCCAGTTTTTTGTAATCCTTGTTCGAGATGTGTGTATTTCATTGGGAATTGATGACTTGAAAAAGATCACCAATTCATTGACGGTGCTTTGCAGTGAAAAACAGAAGCAAGAAAAACAAAGCAAAGCCAAAAAGAAGAAGAAAGGTGTGGTTCCTGGTGGGGTTTAAAGGCCACCATGAAAGATTATCTGGCAGATTATGGTGGTGATGATGGAGGATATGTACAAGACTATGAAGACTTCATGTGCCATTTTACCTTCTGGTGTCTTCTTTCTGTTGCGCACAATCCCTTCAACATGTAGCACAACTTCCTTTCCTTTCAGTTCTGCCAAATGCTACAATCAGAAGTGCAGTATCTTTTGTGCTGGTTACTCAACCCCTTGACACTTAGGTGCTAATGTGCAAGTGAGGGAACTTGGATCTTGCTGCCAAGGGGTTAAAATCAGGAACCTCAATTGCTACTAAATCAGAGTTTAAAAACAGATCTAATAATGTTGTTATTGTTGCTATATGATTCCATAGCAGCATTCACTAAACTGGAAACAAAGGTTACAACATGACAAAAAATTGTCTAGTATTTACCAGCCCCATTCAGTAATACAGCCTTAACCATACCTCCTTGAACTACTTCATAACTTGTCAAGAAAAGCAGTTTGCAGCAAGGGCATGTGGTGTGCACTTAGTATTAAAATTGCTTTGTCTTAAAATTGAGCAAGAGGATATTAAAAATCCATTGTGAAGAAGACTGCTTATCTCATAGTGAAGATACTTAAAAATTAAATGACCAAAACCCTCCAACTTTGAAGCTGAAGAAGGTAAACCTCTCCATTATTGCAGTACAATAATTATTGTGGAATCTGCTGAGTCCATAGACCATCTAGTTTTTAATTTATTAGACTATTTCTACTGATGGTGTGCTTCAGGATGGGGGAGGGAAACTACCTGATTCAAGTGTTTGAGAAACAAATCTCTTGTTCTTCTAGGCTGCAGTGGAACAACTTTAACAGGGTTGTGGCATTTCCCTTCCTTTATAAAACATGCTCAGCAAACTGCACCAGTTAACTACAGTTTGGTAAATTGTTATGTTCACAATTATGACATCTGCAATGTTTACAAAGTAACTAATTTAATAAAATTACTATTGTGAGGACTTAAAAAAAATAAAATAAAAAAATAAACTGTGGGTGTTGAGTATTGTGTCTCAGCAAAAGGAAAGTGACTAAGACACTTATAATAATATATTTAAATATTACTAGCATCGTTCTGCAAGTCAGTACAAGTAAACAAAAAATACAACAGATGGTGTAGATGTGCCAATAGGGTTGTTGACCCTCCAGCCTCAGCTTCTCTTCCACACTGCTCACAGGAGAGATGAAAATTTGTGTGTGTGTGTGTGCGTGTGCGTGCGCGCACATGTGCATGTGTGTGTATGGCAGGTATGGGAGAACTGATTACATGTGGCCCCTTTTCACTCAATCAGGAGACACTTCCACATTTCGGGGAAATATCTCAATATAGGAAAAGTTCTTCATAAGAAACTGACATATAGTTAGTCCTCCCTGGCTCTCAGGGTCTCACACACACACAGGCACAGACTGGTTTATTCCCAGCCTCTGCTGGCTGTGCACCTGATTATAACACTGTTGGAAGTGTCAAGTGGCAACACTTTCTCATCACCCCCCGTAGGTAAAAATAAGCATTTTCTCAACCTTTCTGGGTCAGCGCGCTGGCTCTGAGGGCAGCATGGCAGGCGATGGGTGACTTTGGGCCAGCTCAGACTAGCTGTTCTTCCCACCCTCCCCCTCCATCTCCAGCTTCCAAGAAGAGCTGGAAGACGCAGTGATCGCCGAGGGAGCCTTCAGGAGCTGTCTTCTCGGGTATGTGCGGCACGGCTAGTCCACTCCAGCTGCAGCCTAGATGCAGGATGAGCAATTCGTATGCTTGGGAGATAACAGATTGTCACAAGAAAGAAGTAGAACATGGGACCCAGAGATGCACAGAAAGTCTGTAGCTTCTGTAGGAAAGGCAGCGGTGGTGACAGTAAAATCAGAGACAAGGACAGCATGGATCAAGAGAAATCAGCAGCTGCAGAGCTGATCCCTTGCTTTGTGGTTCAAGGAAAGAGGAAATCTGGAGGTGTCACCTGAAGAAAAGACAACAAAACACCCTGAGGGACTGTGGTCAGAGCTGAACAAACGCCTGCAGGTCATATGTGGAAAAAGATGAGGAAGTGCTCCAGCCTCCTTCCCACAGGGGATGCTAAGTAAAAACAACACCAATGCCTAAACTAAGTACAATACAGGAATTAGCAAAGGCTTCAAAAATATTTTGCTTCACCATCGCTGGCCAGCCAAGCAGACTCTGCAGAAACCCAGTGGATTGCCTGTCAGATGGGCTCTGACTGGGAGGGAGCGAGGTGGCAGCCAGAGAAATCGCTTGTCCTCTGGGCCAAGACGGTGGATCTACCCCGCCAGCCTGAAGTCAAAAGAGGGAACTTCACACACGATGTTTCGACAACGCTGGGCACCCAAGGCAGGGTGGGGTAGGCACTGAGATCAGGCTGGAGAGCAACCACGAGGACACTGGAGAGCAGGCCATGAGGATTCAAGTGGAAACTGACGTGGCCGGAGCTAAAGGGAGGGGCAAATCTGCCACAGAGGCGCTCAAGATCGCCGGCTTGTCCTTGTGAGAAAGGCTGGCTGAGTTATCTCCAAGGAGCAGTGACAGCTGGCTCCAGAATCTGTGCTCTGCGGCCCCTCAGCCTCCCTGGGGCCCCTTTCTTCTCCAGGTTTTGGGAGGGTGGAGAGCATGGGCCACACCAGCAAGATGAGTCTCGGGCTCAGCAGACAACTGTCAGGCACGGGGCGCCAGGGTCATCTCCCAGCTGCGGCTCACTGACCACGGCTGGACGGGGCCTGGGGACCCTGCGGCACCTGCAGCGGCCCTACCGGCACCCCTCCAGCCCACTGTCTCTCCTGATGACAGACCATCTTTCTAGAGGACAGGGTCTTGGCTCGGCTCCAGGCCAAATCATTAATGTCAACTAAAACACACTTTATACGACAAATGCAATGAGGTGAAGGCTCAAACTTGCTGTTTTCTTGTACTTGTAACTTCACAGACATTTCTAGGGCTTTCGAGTTCGTTCCTGCTGTGGCCTGGGTCTGGGCATCCCTCCAGGGCCGAACGTTAAAGGCCTGCTCCCCAGGTGGCTGTTGGAAGGTGGCGCCATCTTTGGCAGGCAGGGTCTTGTGGGAAATCCTCAGGCCCCTGGGGGCTCCCCTTAAAGGAACTGGGGACCCTGGCCCCTCACTCCTCCTCTCTTTGCTTCCTAGCCCTGGGTGAGAGGTTCAATCCAAAACAACGCTCCCACCTCGATGTGCTCCCTCACCACAGGTCCCAAAGCAGTGAGGCCAGCAGACCATGGAGCCAAAATAAACCTTTTCTTTTGCTAAGTTAACTGCCTCAGGTATTTTGTTACAGTGATGAAAAGCCAACTAACATTTTTCTTCACATAATGGTCTACTTTTTTTTTCTTAATTGGCTCAGTCTGGTGGATTTTGTCTCAAAAGCAGGCCACATGCCTGCATCAGGACATCCCCTCCTTCCCAACCACAATGGGCTGGTCCAGGCTCCAGGGGCTCTTCCTCTGCAAAGGGGCCTGGCCTTCCTGGGCAGCCATATATTGCTTGAACTTCTGGGAGTAAAAGACAATCTACCCTTTGGCATTCAACCACACTTATTATTAAAAGAGCATTGCGTTACAGGAGAAAACTCCACAATGTGTCTTAGGAGTCAAAGATCCAAGGCGGCTCTGGCAGAGAAAACCCTGCCTCAGGCACGCTCCCTGGAGACAGGGTAATCAACTCAACTCCAGCAAGTAAAGTGAGCAGCAGTGTTCCATCTACAGATGATGCATCTGATGGAAGAGGCTCACTGTTCCCCTGTGCCAGCGGACACGAGGGCGTGACATGCCTCTCACTGCTGTACATTGGTTTGGTTTTCCACGTAGGTAAATAGTCTCAAAAAGAGTATGATGGATCCATGTGACATGAAGTGGACTGTATCATTCCACCCTAAGAGAGGAGGGTGAATAGGGCCTGACCAGGGAAGTCTGACCAGAAACCCAGTACAACATACTGTGCGCCTTCAAGAATAACAGGAGTTATAGGTGGGTCATTGTATGGACAAACAAATGGGGGAAGTTCTTGACACTGTACTGTAATCCACCCAGGAGAGGGGTGGGTGACTCCAGTTTATAACACATTGTCACTCATGGTCAGGGCAAAGCCTTTCCCTTAGGAATAAACTATTTCCTTTATTCAACAGTATTCATGAAACATATGCCATGTGCCTGGTAGTGTCCCAGAGAGTAGGAACACAATACTGAACAAAACAAAGATCTTTGCTCTTACAAAGTTCACCCTCTCGCAGGATCAGATGGGCAGTAAGTGACACAATAAATAAGTAATTGACATGCTCTGATCGAAAATGGTATGTGCTGTGGGAAACCTGATAAAAGGCTGCCAACAGTGAGATGTAAACCAATGCAGATTCCAGAATGAGAATGTCGGAGAGCCAGGAAACAGCTTTCAGCTGGAACCACACAGCTGGCTGTGTAGAAGTCACTCACTTCTAAGCCACCAGGCAAATGCACATGAAAGTGAACGCACTTATGAGGACAGACAGAGACTTGGAAAGACTCGTTCTGTTTCAGTGATTTTAGCATTCGGAATAGTTTAACCGTTCACTAAGCCCAGCCTTTGGACAATCTGAGAGGGACATTGCTTAGTCATTGACTACAACCAAAACAGAATTTCTTTTTCTCTTCAAATGAAAACCAAGCAGCTTTAAACAGATCCTAAGTTTAAATTCTGGAAAACTCTGCCAAACTTGAGGAAGGTCTGTGTCAGCTCTTGTTGGATGTAATGTTGACAGAAATGCAGAGAGAAAAGCCCCTTCTCCGGCACCTTCTAGGCCACCTACTAAAGTGGGCTCCGTGTCCCCAGAGCCCCTGATGACTGTCACTCGCTCCATGACCCTCAACTATCTGAGCCGTGAGCCCCTTGACAGCAGGACCTGCATTTCATGTGTTGAGTTCTTGGAATCTAGCTCAGCTCCCACCGTATAATAATCAGGGTTTTTTTCTTTTTTTTTTTTTTACTGGGGATGGAACTCAGGACCTTGCTCTTGCCAGGCAGGCGGCAGAACCACTGAGCTACATCCCCGGCCCGAATCGATTTTAAAATTTGTAAAGAATGAATAAATTAGCCAGGCCGGGTGGTGCAAACCAAGCACCCTGGAAGGCTGAGGCAGCAGGGTCACAGGCTGAAGTGCACGCTGGGCAAGTTAGCAACTTAGCGAGACTCTGTCTCAAAACTTAAAACGAGAAATTTGAAAGAAATCGGAATGGATGCAGCCCTCTGTGAAGGTCTTGGGTACAATTCCCAGTGCCTCGAAGTAGGAGGAGGAGGAGGAAGAGGAAAAGGAGAAGGAGCAGCAAGAGGAGGAAGAGCAGAAGGAAGAGGAGGAAGAGGAGAAGGAAGAGGCGGAGGAGGGGAAGGAAGAGGCAGAGGAGGAGGAAGGGAAAGAAGTGAATGTTCTGCAGTGCTGCCAGAACTACATTCAGCGCGAGGGGTGATAGAACCGAGGGGCCATAGGGAGTTGGAATTCTTGTTCAATAGAAATAGATGCATAATATATGCAGCCTTTGCGTCTCAGTTCTTTAAATCTCTGGTTTTAAAGGTGATTTCTTCCCCCTATGGAGTCCATGCCCGCTCACTTGTGAACAGGAAACACTTCCATTCTCAACACTGAGCCTCGCAAGACCTCCATCCTCAACATTAACGGCAGCAGACAGACGGTCCCAGCAGGCGGGCGCAGCACCCCGTTTGCAACAGCAAGCGCGGTGCTCCAGTGCAGTCGAGGATGGGGGGGGGGGGCGGCTGGAGCTCAGCTGGTCCCTGTCATCACCTCGGCGGTGCGTGGAGGGCATCTGTCTGTCCACCTCGGAGCCTTCCGCCTGGTTCGTCTGGCGGGATTCCTGCTTGGACTCGCCCGGATGCAGTGGGGCCACCCAGAGCCTCCTCCGGGCTCAGCCGCTATGCCCGAGGTCACAGCCCTCCTCCTGGGCAGCTGCTGTGAGAGCTGGCCGTGCGGGCACAAAGCTGGCCCCTCTGGCCTTGGCTGGGCGTCTTAGGGCCCTCTCGAGCCCGGAGCTCCCTGTGGGACGGAGGAGGGCTTGTGCTGTGTAAGCACCCTGGCTTTACCTCTGCTGGACGGCACTGCGAGGCCAGTGCTCTGCTGCCGTCCTCACGGGCGGTGCCTGGCAGGCCCTGGCCCGCACACCGCCAGCGCACCCCGCTCCGGCTGCCTGCTTTCCTGGAGCTTGTCCTGTGAAAGCTGCTGCCTGCCCTCCAGGCCCTCCCCAGGGCGAGGGCCAGCTCCAGCTCCTACCTGGCCAGTGTGGCTGGGGACCAGAGCCCTCCGGAAGACCTTGCGTCCCTGTCCGCTCCAACTCCCCACCCTCTAGCAGATGCGCCAGCACACCGCCTGTAAAAATGACGCCCTTCCGGGAAATGCCGCCCTGCACCCCACTTTGCAATGGAACTGGACAGTCGAGCCCTTCAGATAGGGATTTGATTTATGGGGTGCCTGTTTGGGGTTTGATCAGCATTCTGGATTAACATGAATTATTACTGAATTTGTAGTATTTGCTTAGCTCATTCCAAGATTTTCTTCCTCCTCCCCTAGTGACTATTTCTTCACCAAGCCTCCAGGGCCGTAAAGCCAGCCTTTCCCCTGCTGTGCATGGGTGTGTACAGGTGTGTAACCCAGGGACTCTGATCTTCTCAGAGAACATCTCCCCACCCCAGACATCTGAAGAGCTCTCATTCTGTCACTGGGGAAGCAACGAATGCACTCTGACATACACAAAATATATGAATAAGGAACCTAAGATATCAAGGTTTCCTCATTTACAGAAGGTGCTTGGTAAATAAGACAGGTCAAACCCTTTGGCCCAATTCCAGTTTTAGGGGCTTATGAGACAAAAGAACTAAGGTAATATGCATTATAACATTTGCTGCCACATTGTTTCGTGTTAATGACATACTTTTTAAAAACTTACAGAGATTAGTCCATCAATACAAGACTGGATAAATCCTACAATAATACACTGATAAAATCAGGCTGCCATGAAAAGTACACTTATTAATATCGAAAGAGGTTTACAAAATAAAGCTGAATTTTAGAAACCAAATTATTAAACAATGCAAAAGCTACAGTGCATTTATATGAAATATATTTGGCATAGACAGAAAAATAGCTAGAAAGAAAAATCAACATGTTACCAGTGATTTTCTCCTATTGGTAGAATTTAGAGTGACACGTTTTTCAGAATTGAATTTTTAAGATATAGTTTCAAGAACAATAAAATTATTCTATTTTGAATTCTTCCTCAAAACAGTCCTACTACCCTCCTGCCGTTTTTCCATTCTCCTGTCCTTTTTGACATCTTTTCAAAAGAAAACTCAAACCCATGTTCATAGCAGAGTTATTCACAATAGGGAGAAGGTGGGAGTAACCTGAGTGTCAATCAACAGATGAATGGATAAACCCAGTGGGGAATACATTATATACACTGTGGAATATTACTTAGCTCTAAAAAGGAAATAAGTCTTAACACACACTACCAGGTGGATAAACCTTGAGGATGTCACACTAATGCAATAAGCCAGTATCAGATGGACAAATACCCTCTAATTGATATATGAGGACTCAGAGTCCCAAAGACAGGAAGTAGAATGGAGGTTGCCAGTAACTGGGGTGGGGGGTCATTGTTTAAAGGTACAGAATTTCAGTTTTGCAAGATAAAAGGAGAGAGAGAAGAGGTGGTGACAGTTACACAGCGTGAGTGTCCTCTTCAGGCCATTGACGTGTACTCTTAAAATGGTTAAAATGGTAACTTTTATGTGGATTTCACGAAATTAAAAAATTTCAGCAAAATAAGAAGAACGCTTGAGTGTGTAACTGTACATCTCATAGGAGGCCCCGGGAGCTCCCCAGTTGGGGGGCGGCGGGGGGGAGAAGATGTAACCCACCTTCTGCATCTCAGAGGAAACGTTCTGTGGCTGCTTCTCAGGTCCCAGAGGACACAGGCACAGCAAGAGCTTTGCAAGCCGTGTGAAGAGAGGAAAAACAACAGAGAGCAAGGAAGGAGGCAAAAATCAGCCCAGGGAAGTGAAAGGCGATGAGAATTCATCCACCCAGGATCACTGCCATGTGCTTTCGTCCACAGGTAAGGAAGTGCCCCTCTCATCCACAAGAGACAGATGACAATAGCGACAGCTCACAGCAGTGCTCCCCACACTGCCTGTTCTGGGGGTCATTCTCCACTCTGAATTCATGCAGGATGATGGGCAAACCCGACAGGGGGGCAACTACACTGTAAAGATCCACAGCATGTCACTGATGCTCTTAGGTTTATGCCCAAGGGGGGGAATTTCATATTTAAGGAGACCGCTGGGAAAAACGGAGCATAAAGGCAGACGATCTAAACGCTGTGGATGAACATTAGAAAAACCCACTTGATGTCAAACGCCAGGAAGCTGGCAGAAGAGCTGGCAGCAAAGGTGGCACAACCCCGCCCTGGCACTATGAGGGCCCTGCCTGCTGGGCAGCACCAGCTCCGCGAAATCTGCCACTCTCACCTACACTGGCACAAGAATCACCTAAATGACCCTTCTATGTCTTTTTCCCTCCTGCTGCTTCTAAAGCAAAAATCTGTTCTGACTTCAAGAGCAATTTGAACCTACTGACCTCAGATGATTATTGTTTCCCCCAACAGTCAGTTGGCGCTTCCTGTCGGCCTGGGAAAGAGATAAAGTAAGAGCAAACTGAAGAAAGATTTGGAGTTGAGTCAAACTGGAGTCACTACCATAGTATCTCAGTGTTGTGAAGATATGAGAGAACTCAGTGGCCTGTACAGCTCCACGATTTCCCTACAGACCTTAGCTTTTGCTCATAGCAGGTTCTAGGCAAGACCAGATGTGTGAGAGCCATTACAGAACAAACAGGAACATTCAGAATTCAGCTTAAAGTAGCAATGTAAGTTACTGAGAAAAATGTACAAGAGAGTGACATAAGTGTACTAAACTTTGCCTTGTTCATTTAATCCTACTAAGATTTTTACATCTTTTCTATAACATCTTGATTCCTTCTCTGGCTCACACTGCAGCAGCAACTCCTGACTTGCTCAAGAACTCAGCAGGGTTGGGCTGGGGATTTAGCTCAGCGATTTCACCGCCTGCCCCACAAGCACAAGGAACTGAGTTCGATCCCCGGTACCAAAAAAAAAAAAAGAACCTAGCAGGGTAGACAGGGGACTTAGCTCAGTGGCGCCACCACCTGCCTTACAAGCACAAGGTCCCAAGTTTGATCCCTGGTACCAAAAAAAAAAGAATCTAGCAGGGAGCCCCAGTGCTACTTTACTTCACTTTTCCAGAAGAACAAAAACTAGCACTTGCCTTTTTCAAATCAAAGGGGTTCTCCACTGCGTCTCGTGAAGCAATGTTTCTCTCATTAAAAATATTTTCTTTATATCTATATGTTTCTATATGATATATATGATTTATATATGTGTGTGTATGATCCATGACCTTATATATATGTCTGTATATTTTAGATCTATGACTATAGACATAGATGTCTTAGATCTATACCCTCAGTTCACATCTGAAGAGGTTTCGCCAATTCATCTTGGTTCTTTATATTTGGGTTGGCGATGTTTTATTCTAACAGAGTGCTAATTCTATTCATGGATGACTGTTTCTATTGATGCTTTTTCTATTCTTTTCAAATGCAACTTCCCATCCTTCTAATGGCAGCAGTAAACAGACCCAGTGTACCCAGAGAGGAAGGCCTGCAGGGCAGGCATTGGGAGGTTGGGGAGCACTTCTGGGGTTGCTCAGTGCACAGCCACCTGGTGTACGACCCAGAAGAGCCCAAGGCACAGAGGGAGAGGGAGAGGGCCCAGGAGAGGAGACCACCACCAACATTGCAGGGACCAGTACCGGGACAGGAGGTGACCACTGACCCATGTCTTCCCAGGTGGATGTGGTTTCCAGAAGAGAGACGGAGAGAAGGATATTCTGACTGCAGAAAAGGAAGAGAACTGGCAGGAAGCAGGGTGTGTCCAGCAGAGCAACTGGCTCAATCCAGCCGGAATGCAGTATATTTACGGGACTCGGTGAGAGAAGCGTCAGGAAAGGCAGGAAAAACAGGCTCAGGCTGCAGCTGACCTACCAGTGGGCTCAAGCAGAGTGAGCTCAGCCGGGAGCACGGAGGTTGGTGCCTCATCAGTTGCTTGGTACCATGTTTACCAAGCAGGGGTGGGAGAAACGTGATTAGCCACCTGGAGCCAGAACTTCATAGCTCCCAGCCAAGTCCTGCAAGAGAAGTGCTGGCTCTTCAAGCTGGGGGAGGATCCATCCCATAAGGCCTCTCTTGTGGAGACAAAGCCCCAGGCTACTGGTTTCTTCTGATCAGAAAACCATTGCCCCTCAACCTAACCCCATGCTCACCAATCACTTTTACAGTGATTCTTCATTTCTGTGAAACAAAACCCAAACTCCATAGCAAGCCGATGAGGCCATGTGCACAGGTCTACACCACCCCCTGTCCGCTTCCGCGTCTTTTCATCTCACCTGTAGGGTAGGGAACCATTGAAGAGATGAAGGCGTCGGAACCTTGCAGTTTACCTGGCCTCCAAGTTCTGGGCTGAGCTATTCCAGCTGAGAGGAGGCTAACCTGGGAGCCACAGTGCACAGGGCCACAGACAGTGCTGGAAGCAGATCAGAATTAATCCGGCCAACACGTCCAGCCACAGGGCTGCACAGAGACAGGGCCCAAATACAGAGCCAGAGTTATGCAGGCAGACAGGCTTATGTGATGTCACACGTGTCAGGTGGGTCCTGGAGAAATTCCAAGGTTCCGGAACACTGTCCCAAGGACAATGAGCTTATCAATCAGCTCAGAGGGATGGTGGGAATTGCCAGTGGATTCATGTCTGTGACGTCATCTAGGGTACAGGGAAAACCTATTGCAGAAAGCGATTCTTTTCGAGATGGTCCCCTCCCTGCCACACACATCTTTCCTCACCTGCTTGTAGAGTGTTCCTTCCACCTTTCCATTCCATACTTCAATGTAACATTTTTGAAGTTTTCTTTGCCTGACTTTCTCTGGAATAAAGAGATTTTCCTTCCTAAGTTTACAAAGTCCTTCATATATAATCGTATACCCAAAGTGACCACCTTTGCCAAGCTAGAAATTGGTGCATATGTGTTGTCAAGTACGGGGGAGATTGCTTAGGAAAAGCAGCTCCATGAGCTACCATAAAGCGTGTATCATGACATATGCTATCTTGATGTGACAGGTAATCTTGATCGTCAACTTGATCGGATTGAGAATGCCTAGGAAATTAGTAAATCATACTTCTGGGTGTGTCTGTGACAGTGTTTCTAGAGATGATTGGCACCATGGGATAGCCATGATGCTGGGTGGCACCATCATGTAGGATGGGAGCCCGGATGGAACAAAAGTAGCAGCAGGAACTCCATTCACTGAGGCTCCTGCTCTCTGCTTCCTAGTGCCGTGAGGTGAGCAGCTATGACGGTTCTGCCTCAGCGATGGAGTTGCCCGACTGTGAAACGTAACTCGAGGTGAAAGAAGTCTTTCCGCCTTTGGATTGTTGTTCGGGTATTTAGTCACAGTGACAGAAAGCTGACAAACATGTTTGCTTTCACGTCTCTCTCCCTGATTCGGTTGCAAGCTTCTAGAGAACGGGAACCACGTCTTAGCCCCTTTGTAGCTGCTCCTTCATCAGCAACAAGCTCAGCCTGGACACCTCTTGGCTTCCCAGATGATAAATATTTAAGGAAAAGTAACTATCAGGTCTTTTCAACAGAAATAAACATAGATTATGCTATTTCCTAGTGTGTGTTTCATACTATACCTAAAAAATAAAGCATCTCTTTTTAACTAAAAGTAATTCTTTTCAAATCTGTTTTATTAGTGTTTTAAGCAGATTTCCTTCCTTTGCTAAGGATTTGATGCTCTTCCATTATTTTATTTCTTTCCTGAACAGAAGTCAAAGTGCACAATCGCACCCTTGTGCCAACCTCTGCCTCTCACAGAATAGATTCATCTTCTGCTAACCAGCAGCTCCCTTTCAAGAGGCAGAACTGGGAGGGGAGAAGGAACTAAGATGAAAGAGCCAAGTCACTTTAGAGAGGAACAAAGGTCACAGATCTAGAGATGAAGCTCAGTGTGAGCCTCAAATATGAGAAGGAAGAGAAAAAGGAACAGCAGGGGTTGACAGCACGATGAAGGTAACAAGCAGTGAAATGAGCAGACCTGGTTGAAGGGAACAGGTCAGAAATTTATATCACACCCAGCTGAACGTCCTCTCTTCTGGGTATTTGATGCATGGCCAGGGAGGGCTGTGGCCACACCAGGGAGCTCCACGGGACTGGACCGCCCGTCCCAGTGCACCTGGCGTCATCCGCAGGCTTCCTTCCCCTTGCAGAGCCCACAGGATGCATCCGGTAGTGAACTGCTAATTACTGCTCTGCTGTCTGCCTGTTGGAACTCAGTCTGGGCTCCTGATTCTGCTTTAATGATTCGAGGAACCAAGTTCTGGATACCACTGTATAAGTTAAGATCCAGGCCAGCAGCTGGAACGAAGGACAAAACAGTGGTGAAAATAAGAGCGGTTTGTGTCTCTCTGGAGCACTTTGAGTGAAGAGCCCAGGGTGGCCACGGAGGGCCCCTGAGGCAGGGACCGGGCCATGCCGTCTGGGCTGCTCTTCCTCCTCGACACAGCCTCGTCTCGGGGCTGCTACCCTGGCTCCCTGAACCAAACTCACCTTCCCCAGGCAGGCGGATGAGAGGGAGCACCGGAGGGCCTACCCCTTGGTCTGGAGGACCAAGCCAGAGGTTGTGGACATCATTCTGCTGACACCCATCCCATGCTCCGAGCCCATTCTCCGTCCTGCTCACCTCCGAGGGCAGAAGCTGGTCCTCGGCAGAGGGGCCACAGGAAGTGAGAAGAGGTAACAAGGGGCTCGGCCACTGCCTCGAAGGTTCTCCCTGGGTCCCTCACTGCCGAGGGCGGGAGAGGAGGCCAGGATAGAGGAGGGGAGCTCTGGCTGGGCGGGCCTGACGTTCCCGAAGCTCCTCTGTAGACCAGAAATACAGGGAGGTGAACACATTTGCAGAAAGGCTGAATTAAAGAAAGAGCGCTTGCTGCACCAGCAGCCTCAGGCACCCTCAGAGCACCACTAAACTTTACATTTTTTCTGAGAGGGCAATAGGTGACCTGGAGGCATTTTTCCTGTAGCTCATGTTCTGCTGCAGACAGAGAGGTGTCCTAGCGAGCACGAGCACACGGCCGCAACTCTCTTTACCCAGGGCCCCCGTTTCACCCCTGCTCTTCCCGAGTCCAGTCTTGCCTTGGACTTATGCTCCTGACAGCAGGCTGCCCGCCAGCGCTGCCTCAGGCTCAGTGCTGCCCCTCTGCCTCGCCCTGCTCTCCTCACCTGTGCCTCCCCCCACCCCCTCCATCGCAGGACGTACAGAACCTCAAGTAGCTTCTCACATCCCCATGTGAATCTGGTCCTGAGTCCAGGAGTCTCACTCTGAGGCCACTGTTCCTGTCTGCATTTGCCTGCCCTCCTGAAAGTGGAACTCGGAAATGCAGTGCAGATGTGGGTCTCCCTGTCCCTGAAGAATGGCCAGTGAGCCAGAGGAAGGGAGATTTCTGAACTTCCTGTTTTCTTAAGATCAAACAGTTGATTAAGTTTCCAGTTCTTTTTCTGTTATTGCATCATCAGCAAAGCAATAAACATTAATTGACTGCTTACTGAAGCATAATGATAGGCTTTGAAGAGAATAAAAATATTTACAAAAGAAAAGCTCAGGACTACAGGAAATTGTGGTCTAGATGAGAAAATTAAATTAAATTGATGTCATACTGACACTTGTGTTCCTGCAATGAAAAAGTCAAATCAAAAGACAATCCCTGCTTCTACCTCAGAGCCTTCAATCAATATCTTAGCACCTTCCTTGTAAGCACAAATGATCATTATTCATTTGAGGAAAATTCTGAATGCAAAAGATAGAAACAAAGAGGTAAAGTAACAAGGAGATGAAGTAACCATATAGAAACTCTGAAGAGAACAGAGAGAAATGTCAAAAACTATTTAAAAAGAAAGAAAAAAGATCACATTCCTAAAACAAGAGCACAACGTTATGAAAAGAAAAGAATACCATCAAGGATTCTTGAAAAGTAAGTCACGAGTTTCATTTTCCCCAAAAATCCAACGCATGGAATGATTGTATGACATAAATAAAGAAACTGTAAAACAGATTAGAAAAGATAAAAGGGAAAAAATAAAAATAGGAGGGAAAGAAAACTAATACCAGAAGTCACTAAGAGAAAATCAAGGAAATGAAAGAGAAATCAAAAGAAGAAATCAAAGAAATAATTCAAGAAAATTCCTAAACCAGACCTTACCAAGTACTCATCAAAGCAAAAAGGAAAAAAAAAAAAAGACACAGAAAGGTACATTATTGTGAAGTTTCCCGATACTAGGTTAAAATCCTTCAAAAAGTTAAACAGACGTGCTACTTCCAAAGCAGGGATCAGAAGAGAGCAAGCTTCTCAAGCCAACACTGGCAGTTAAGCCGGTGGGGCACGGGACACTTTTCAATAAACGGCACTGGAAAAGCCAGACATGCACATGCCGCAGAACGAATCTAGACCCTTTCTTTATACCATGTAGCAAAATTAACCCAAAGTGGATCAAAGACCTACACGTAAGAGCTAAAACTAAAGCTCTGAAAAGAAAATTTAGAGGACGATTTTCATGGTGTTGGAGTTTGCAGTGTTGTTATAGGAATGATACCAAAAGCACAGGCAACAAATGAAAAAATAAATCAATTAGACTTCAAATTAAAAACCGATGATACCATGTAGAGAGTAAGACAGCACGTAGAATAGCAGGCAATGTTTGCAAAGTGCATGTCGGACGTGAGATGGATGTGAGATGTGAGATGAATCCTCCGGTTATGTAAGGAATGCCCACAACTCGACAAGGCTAACCTGGCTTAGAACAGGCAGTGGGCTCAGGTAGACGTCTCTCCACAAGAGTCACATGCAGCCAGTCAGCTCTTCAGAGTCCGTGTCCCTTGTCACGTCACAATGAGATGCCACTCTAGACCCATTAGATTGGCTACTATTGAAAAAGAAAGGGGCTGGGGATCTAGCTCAGTGGTTCCACCGCTTGCCTTGCAAGTGCAAGGACCCAAGTTCAATCCCTGACACCAAAAAAGAAAGAAAGATAGAAAGATAGAAAGGTAAGAAAGAAACAAAGAAAGAAAGAAACAAAGAAAGAAAAGAAAGAGAGAGAGAGAAAGAAAATCACTGAAATTATAGCGAAGACGGAACCTTAGCGCCTTGCTAGTGGGAATGTAAACGTGGGCACCCAATGTGGAAACCAGTTTGGCAGTGGCTCCAACAGTTAAACATAGAATCGCCATGTGATTCAGCTATTCTACTTTTAGGTATATTCCCAAAAGACTTAAAAGCCAGAACTCAGACACTTCTACACCCATGTTCATGGCAGCATTACTCACAATAGCCGAAATAGGGAAGTCACCCAAGTGTCTATAAGCAGATGAATGGTAGACGAAATGTGATATCTGTACACCATGGAGTATTTCTCAGCCTTAGCAGTGAAACTGATCTACGCTACGATGTGGGTGAACCTTGAAACATGCTGAGTGAACTAGGTCAGACATAAAAGGACAAATAATGCATGGCTCCCCTAATGCGAGGCATCTAGAATGGCAGATTCAGAGACACAGAAAGGACTGTGGTTACTGGCTTCTGAAGGGAGGGAAGTAGAGGATTATTGCATAACAGGAACAGAGGTTTTATTTGGGGGGATGGAAGTGCTCTGGAGACAGATAATGGTGACAGTCACACAGCAATGAGAATAGACCAAACCGTACAATTAAAACGGTCAGTTTCATGTTGTGTATGAACAAAAAAATACAAAAAAAGGAAAAAATGCCTTCAAATTTCTAAAAGCCAATAATGGTCAAATAATGTTTTATCATTCAAGTATTTTATCATTCAAATCAAATTACATTCAAGGATGAACATGGAAAGGTTTTAAAAAATCTACCTCCCATGAGCCTTTTGCTGGGAAACTTTAACATGAGGGAAGCAATGAGGGCAACCAGTTTAATGCAGTTTTAAGCTCAGCAGCAGCGTGAATACACACAGAAAGACAAGCACAAGGCGAGTCATGAGGCAGAAAAGGACCATCGGCAGCAAAGACCTACTGAGATACACAAAATAACAAAACGATACAAAAAGGAATATATTGTTTTTCAAGGTAAGAACAAAACAAAAATCAAGAAAATCTCTCAGAACAAGAAGAAGAACAATGTTTTTAAAAAGCTGATCAGGGCCAGGGATTTAGCTCAGTGGTTCCGCCAAAGCACAAGGAACCGAGTTCGATTCCCAGTACCAAAAAAAAAACCATAAAAAAGCTGATCAAACAAATGAGTCTTAGGACAAAAACAAAGAAAAATGAGAAGGAAATCCTGAAGGACAAGTAAAATTAAATTTTCAAAAGTGGAGCAAAGCGTGTTTCTTTGGCAGGAAATGGCTCATGACAAGATTGACTCCTTTATGTGAAACTTCAGGACACCAAAAATAAAAGTATTAAAACTTTCAGAAATAAAGCCACCTAGAAAAGAATAAGAATTAATCAGCCATCGAGTTTCTCCAGCAGCACTGGATGTTCAAATATTTGTCTTCAAATAGTTTCCAACTGAGAGTTCTGTACACGGCACTGTACCAAGTAAGCAAGTCTTTGGGCAGAAACCTCGTCTCTTCTTAGGAAGAAAAAGGAAAATTCCTTAGACCAATTAAGTTTATGAGAGTTCATCTGAGCAAAGAAAAACAAAACACAATTCACGTTCCCAACATGAAAGCACGTTCTGAGAACTCCGGCCACACTCACAGAGGAGCGGAAGGGAGGTGGACAGAGCCGTATGACTGGCTGCAGCCTCACCCATGGAGCAGGCCAGTTGCTGCTGCTCAGTTATGAGACAGGGCTTCCTGCAACCAGCCCAAGCTCCGGCACTGTTCCTGAGCTCCGCATTGGTTATTTGGGCCCAGAGCGGGAACCAAGTTCAAATCAGTGGCCTCTTACGCTTTTATTGAACAGAAACTACTTGATGATACACAGCAAATATCAGGGAAAACCAAAAAAGACCTGACACGGAATCCAAAGCCCCCACCTCAGAAGAGAAGAGAAGAATTCTCAGACCCAAGCTGGGTAGTTCGCCTAAACCAGACCAAGGACTCAAGGAGGAGGCTGGACTCGGCAAAAGTCACTACAGAGTGGATAAAACGAGTAAAGATTGGGAAAACTGGAAGAAATGATCCATTATGAGAATACAGAATAGAAAATTAGCAACTCCAGAAAAACAGAAAGCTATCCAAGAACGACAGAGATCAAATATTACACAAACAACATCTTGAGATGTTCGGTAACCAATGCACCCTAAAAAGGAATATCCCTTTGACCATGAAGCCAGGAATGTTTCATTTTAATTAGCCCGTGGATCTTTCCACTGAACACCCAACAAAGAAAGTAACCCTGGCCCTCAGCATAGCACAGAACAATCAAAATAACACAAAGCATGAACTGATTTTTAACTTTTAGAGTCAACTCTGAGCTCAGCACAGAGGAATCTGTCATTTAGAAGTGAATGCAAATGTTAATTTCAACACAGTGTAAAAGTGTAAAAATGGAAACATTTTCCCAGAATGTGGGATGAAAGGGGTAGAGGAAAAAAAAATAGAAAAGATAAAGAAAGTACCTTCAGTTTTTGAAACAGAAAATCAGATGATTTTCAGACAAAGCTGACATAACAAGAAATAGAGATCTTAGAATATTAAAGATTAAAGTTTCAAGGTAACTTAATACCAGAACTAAAACTACAACAGACTTTTGAAGAAAGGAGACCAGAGAAACAGTGTAATGTGATAAGACAAATGTCCTGTGTTCCTATCAAGGATTCATCAGATATAATCCATAGATAGTCAGATATGGCATGTAGAGAAGTAAAGGGCACAGCTGTGTCACTTGATCATTGGGACACCTGCTGAGGAAAGCATTATGAGGTGACTTCTGTCAACATGTGGAAGTCATGGGCGTGCATGTACAAACCTGAATGGTAGCGCCCGCACCTACTGGGCTACGTGGGCTGTGTGTGTACTTGTGTTATATATATATATATATATATGTAATAAGCATGCATATATATAAGGCATATTTATGTATATATACTATAACCTATGGCTTGTAGGACCATGGTGAAATGGAATAAGTAACACAAGACTGAGCACAAGACAAAATGACGTATTGAGAGACGCGGTAATCACGGCATGTATGAGGCTGCCAGGTAACGGGTCAGACTGTTTGACAGTGAACTTCTATGGTTTGCGTAGAAGCAGCACCTCAGTCAATAGCACAGCAGCCGGGAGGCCAGGCAGCCTCTCCACGGACGCCCACCGTGTTGCACCGTGACGTCGGCCTGGCTCCGCTGTGTTCGGAGGGCCGCTGTCGCACATAGGGTCCGAGGCTGAGCCCGTGTCCTCTCGCGAGGCGCGGCTGCAAGACGCATTGCTCAGACCTTGGCTGCGCCTGGAACACGGGCCCAAGGCCTCGCGTCTGGGGACCGGGTGTGCTGCGGAGGGTAGGAGGCGGGAGGAGCGCTTGTCACCATGAGCTGCTGAGGGAGCAGCCTGGCCCCTCCGAGGCCCCCATCGGGAAGCCCGCGGCTGAGCTTCACTGTCGCCCGAGCCACTTCACTCAGGTGGCCTCAGCTGACCTAGCCAGTCAGGAAGCCTCGCTTCTGTGGGTGTGGAATGGCCCGGGGCAGACATGATGACCCAAGCCCAACACCGGCCACCTTCCCTCGAGAGCCCGGCTGCTTCCTCCAGACCGGCCTGTGGCCTGGCTCCCTTCTGACCGAGCCTGCAGGTCCGTTTCCCTTGGCTTGGCATCAGGGTCTGAGCACCCTGGAAGCCCAGAGCTGAGGGAGATCTGTTCGACCTGCCCCACACCGGGTTCCCGGGGCACGCTGCTCACACAACCAGGTGGAGGCCAAGGGATGAGAGGGCCCAAGGGAGCAAACATTCGAGGGGCCTCAGAAAATTAAAAACAGAACTTCCATATGATCCAACACTCCCGATGGTGGGCATTTATCCAAAGAAACTATCTTGAAAAGATGTCTCCTCTCCACATCACTGCAGAACTATTCACAACAGCAAGACATGAAAATGACATAAATGACCCTCAGCAGGTAAATGACAAAGAAAATGTGGTGTGTACAGACAATGGAATATTACTCAGCCTTGAAAAAGAGGAAAATCGCACTATATATGACATCGTATGGACTAACCTTTCGGACATTCGGCTAAGAGAAATCAGACAGTTATAGAAAGACAAATCTGCGTAACTCCACTTAAATGAAGGATTTAAATAGTGAAATTAATAGAGTCAAAGAGTGCAACATGGTTGTCAAAGACTGGGGAAGTGGTAAATTACCAATCAATGGGCATGAAGTTTTAGTCTAGAAGATGAATAAATTGTGGAGATTTTCTACACAGCAGTGCAACTATAGTCAACATTATTGTATTATAAACTTTAAAATTTGTTAAGATAGTAGATCTCAAGACTTACCAAAATAAATTTTTTGTTTTTTTTCTTTGAAACAAGGCCTCATATGTAGCCCAGGGCAGCCTCTTGATGCTACTGTCTCTGCCTCCCAAGTGCCTACCCTCAGGCCCAGCTAAAATAAAAATTTTGTTTTAATGGTATGCCATTTATTCATTTTTTTAAAAATCTATTGAATAATAAAAGACATAGGTGGAGGAAATAATACTGAAGTAAGAAAAGAATATTTGTCGAGCAGTTACTAAGTTCGTCCCTGTATTACATGCTTCACATATATTATCTTAGCTCATCCCTTGCAATCAAGCCAGTTAGTTTTCTTCCACTTCATTTCAGAGCTGAAGGACACAAGACTTAACCGTAAAACACATAGCCAGGAAATAAGGCCGGGTTCAAGCCTGCTGTGTCTCTCTCTAAGCCATGCTCTAACCACTGTGCGCTACTGCCCGGCAGCGAACACCAGAGCCCTGTGACTCAGGACCCCTCCTCCTGGTGGTCTGGAGCCCCCAGGGGGGCCAGACCTCCCAGTCCCAGCTCTGATTCACTCCCCCGCCTTTCCCTGTAGCACTCAGGACCCCACTGCTCCCTGTGAGCCTGACTGACCCAACCCACTCATTAACCCTGCAAAATGTCACCATCAGGAAATCCTTTGTCTAGCACGAGCCCTTCTCACCCGAGCTGAAGCTCATTTCCTCTCGTTCTTCAAAACAGAGATGAAAAAGAACCAGGAAGCCAGCATCCAACTACTGTACAGCAATCCTCTCTCTCTCTGTCTCTCTCTCTCTCTCTCTCTCTCTCTCCCTGCAGTGTCTTTTCTAAGTTTTCTGTTATCATAACGTCCCCTTTCCAATCCTGAATACACCTTGGTATCCTCCAACACCCTACGAGAAGTTGCTGTCGTTTTATTTGGAGACGTCCTCCTCCAAAATCCTCATTTTAGACTTTGAACCTCAAGTGGTTTTTGTGACAAGGACTTAAAAGCAAAGATTAGTCACCTGAGCCTGCAGAAGTCCAGGGCTTAAATAAAACAGGACAGATGCTGGACGCCTCTACCTGCGTGTCTGTTGGCTTCCTTTTGCTACCTTAAACTTCGGGTCAGAGTCCTGCCCAGCACTGTCCAGGGATGTGTTAATCATTCAAGGAGTGTTTGCTTAAAAGCTGCTAATACAAGGTTGATGAGTCCTAAATTTTCCTAATTCTCCTTTTCCTCTTTGGGGGCTATTGACTTACTGCACTAAAGACTGGTCCTCACCCTGTCCGTGCTGGCATGGAAATGGTTGACCACATTCCTGAAAAAGACACTAGAAACTAAGTTCTTTTGCCCCAATAAAGACTTTCATCCCAAAACTCCTACTTGCCCCCCACGAGGTGGACACAGTTACAGAAGAAGCGACCTCCCCTTTCCCCATAGGAATGACGTGGTGGCTTCACAG
This sequence comes from Heterocephalus glaber, assembly GCF_000247695.1. The sequence continues at coordinate 3,921,835 of NW_004624835.1, read as the reverse complement.
TGGGGACTTGCAGGAGGGCCCGACTGCTGATGCACTTCATTCCATCTTGGCCCTCTGTGTCAGTTTGTCTTTGGATTCCAGGAACAAGTCTGATCGATAAACACCACGTGACAGGGGCCACAACTACCCGGGCAGCGGCCACTTCCTACAGCAGACAAGCGTCCCCCGACCAGTGCTGAGATACCAGGATCTCAGATGTGCCAACCCCAGCCCTTGCCTTGCTTCCTTCTCTGGCAATCCCAAGACTCTTGCCAGTTCCTGGAAGACAGGGCAGAGGGCTCTGGTGCCCCTGTTCCTGCCCAGTATGATCACTGGAAATGGATTCCTTTCCTCCTTCACCATTTTTTCAAACTGGTCTTTCAGAGTGAGGGGCGACCTGGTCTTTTGGGACCACTCCCTTCAGAGTCAAGACTGTGGCCTGGGATTCCGGAACTTTTTTTCCTTTTAAAGACATTCTTGATTAATTTATCAAAGTTAGCATTTCTAATGCATCTCCAAAGCACTTCCTTTTCAGCAAGAGACTTCATTAAGCACTAATAGCAAAAGTAAAAGCAATCATTAACAGGTGAAAAAGAGACTGACTCATGTGTTCAGATCTCTAGCAGACGCTGTCATAATATCTGAAAAAGCTGAAATGAATTGAGAATTTCCTCTCCATCTGGGGTCAGTTAAAACCAGGAATGCTAACATTTCTGGTTAAGAAGGTCATCGCATGCTCGCAGATGACCTTCTACATTCTCGGTGACAATGAGCTGGGATTCTCGAGTCTACTCTTCCCCAGGAGATTGCTCCTGCTGCTGTTACTCTGGAAGCTCAGCCTTCACAGTTCCCGCTGCCTGGTGACACCTTAGGAAGGCTCTGAGGAGCCTCAGGCTACCAGGAGCCCCAGCTCCTCCAAGGAGACCTGGCTTGGTCTTCTGTAGCTTTCATTCAGCTAAGCTTTTTCTGCTCTCCTTAAACCCTGAAGACCAAGTTTCCCTGGTTTTCCATCTGTGGGTGGAGTCCTTTCTGCGATTTCCTCAGCATCCAGTTTTTCCTTTGTTTTCAGTGGATTGACTCAGATGTGTGTCTAGGTAACCCTTGGTACATTTTGTTTTCTTTTTCTGCACTCTGGGCGGTACTGTCAGAGGCAGACTTACAGTGAAGTCATCAAACATAAGCTTCCAAGTTTCAGGGAGGGACGGAGGGGCCCTCACATTGTCTGCATGCATTTGAGTCATTTTTCTCAGAGAACAACCCTCCTGCACCGATGCCATTAGCTTTACCCCTGCCCAGTCTGTATCCATCCTTGAGTATTATGCTGCACACTAAAGACAAAGAGGGAGTCCCTGGGAGGGGGTCGCTTGCCCTGCACCACCAGAATTGGACTGGAACATGTGATAAGAGGGCCAGATGGGGTGGGGGTTACCCTAAGAAAATTCCAGTTTAACACGGGAAGGGCACCATGCCCAGGAGTCCCGGTCCCCACCTGGATGACAGCTATATGAGATGACACCCTCAGCACACAGCACCGCCCAAAGGTCCTTCCTACAGGACAATCATGAGCTGACTGAGGCAGAACAAAATACAGCAAGAGAGTGGGGCCCGCAGCCAGCAGGAGAGCCCCAGGCCTGGCGGGGTAAAGCGTAACTCAGCCTTCTACCGGGTCACCACAGTGGGCAAGGCCCCCAAGTTCCAATAGGTGCCTAAGCATAGCATGTGCTCTGCCCCCCAATTGCTACCTGAAAAGAACAGCTTTCATCTGTCCCAGGTATTGGGAAACTGGATAAAATTAGATTATGGGAAAAAGTTGCATTCTTTAGAAGAAAAGTCCAAACATGGTGATGTCAAGGCCGTCGTTGGAGAGTGTGAAACACAGCCAGACTGCAGAGCTTGGGCTATTGATGTGACTTTCTATTCATTGTCTCTTCTGTAACACTATGGGAAGAGTGCTCACTATGGAGAGGCCTTCAGTTGTTCTGCGGAGTGCATTTTTCCCAACTCCTGACTCCAGCTAGCCAGAAAACCTACGTAATGTAACTCGGGGACTCTTAACATGTGATTCTTCACAACTGACGATGGTGAGCCGTGCTAAGAAGGGAGACAATGCTGAGCATCCCAAATCAAGGCCATGTGCACACTTCTCTCTACCCACCCTCATGCCTTCTCCCCGCAAAGACACCTGCAAAGGACTCTGAACCACTTATTCAGCTTCTTGCCTGCAATCTTCATTGCCAGCTCCACACTAGTCACTGCAAGGCTATTAGATTGTGATAGTATTTATTTTAAACTGCCAGTGAACATATTATTTGAGTCTCTATCAAAGGCACTGCAATTTTTTTTTTCCTATCTGTTCCTAACCATGCTTTGTTTAGTTTGCCTTCTCATCTCTGGAAACAATTCTTGAGAAATAAAGAAGCAACCAACAGAACACACGGAGAAGAAGTAATGAGGAAAATATGTTAACAAAAAGGGGACTGCATCTTAAAGGTCGAGGCTGTTTGTAAGCAGAGACTACTGATTGAGTTCTGGCTGTTCGAGCAATGTGGACAGACATTCACTCGTCCTGCAGATGTGCCAAAATATTGCTTAAGTAAATACTGACTTTGGCGGACATAGCCCAACACTCCCTGGCTCTTCTGACCCGTGAGACACTCACTCTGGATGTGTGTGAAGGTGGAAGAGCACAGAAGCAAACAGATGTCGCACTGTGAGGGAGGAAGTCGGGTGACAGCCCACAGCAGCAGAACTGTCCCCAGTGCCACAGCCCCACAGCAAGGGCAGCATTTAGAAGACATGGATTCCCGCTCAGGGTTCTGATCCCAAAAGTTTGGTAGATTTTCCCAGAATCTGCGTATTTTTAAATTCCCAGGTGATGTGGATGTAAAAGCAGGTTGGGGCTGGCAGCTGCAGAGGTTCCTGGTGCTGTCACAACTTCAGCCCAGCATCTAAATCAGGAGGCTGTGGGGCCCAGAGACAGAACAAGACATGAGGGTCCTTCAAGGTTATGGTTGGAGCACTTGGTCCCCGTGTCCATTTCTTGCATAAATAGTGGAATTTATCCTGCAGGCTGCCAATCTGGCACCCATTTGGAACATTAAATTCACTTAATAGATCGGAATGGGAGTTGTTGTTTTTTTTAATAAAAACATCACTGTAGTTAGGGTAAACTTCAATTAACGGTGCCCATAGCTCCTTATTGTAAACAGCTGTGACTGCTCAAATAGTAACAATAGCACATAAACACACCTTGTATCTTCAACCTCAGAGAGCTAAAGGTAGTTTTGAAAAAGTCAATCAATTATACTCATCAGCTGGAGTCGGAATAATCCATAAGCCACCAAGGTTGGCTGGACACAGGTTTCAGCACAGGTTCTCGCTCTTCGCAGCTGTGGCCATGGACACAACTCACGCATCCCTGAGCTCACCAGTCTGCCGCGCAGAGTGGAGGCAGAGCAGTACCTCCAGCACAGGGTCCGGGTGAAGGCAGTAGTGCGATACAGGTGAAGCCTGTTGCCTGCCGCATGCCAATCAAAAGTATCAGCTGCTATTATTCTTACTCTATGGGCGCACAGCCCCTATCAATATGTCACGACAGGATGGAGGTGGGTCAGCGGGGTTCATTCTCACCACCTGGCATCTCCACGCCGTCTCTGAGAATTTAGGGAACAGCAAGCGGACAGGTGCTCCTCACTGCTGAGTTCATAGAAGGTGGCTTAGAAGCGACTCACAGCAGAGCAGGACAGACAGTTCTCCCTGAGCAGAACAAGGCTGAGGAGAACGTGTCCCAGGAGAGTCAAGGTTGGGTCCGTAGGAGGAACATCAATTCCTGTAGCTCAAAAGGAGGAGCCTGGGAAGAATTGGCCTTCACGGTGGTGTCTGGTTTCCATCATCTTAAGGCCCCCAGCTGCCGTCTGGGGAAGCCCCCCTTCCCTCAACCGGGCCCCAGATCCTGGGCTGGGAGGCTCTCTATCCTCTGCCACTGACCCTGGGAATGAAGAGCCTGACGTGTACAAGCCTGCGGAGAGGACTTGAACTCGCTGCTTGCTGTTGGGAGGGCATCCTAGGGGCCGCCAGGCCCCTGGAGGAGGGCACAGGTGGGAGGGCGAGGCCTCGGGAACCGGAGAAGGGCCCAGGGCGCCCTGGACGTGCCTGGGAGGCGTGAAGGCAGCCTCCGAGGCCCTGAGCCCGTGTGACCGCAGGGACCGAGGCACAGCCCGGAGGGACGGCGAAGTCCTCCTCCGGCCTCGCCCCACTCTGGACGCCCCGCATGGCTCCCGAAGTCCTCCGGGCACACGTTTCACGCCTCACCGACGCAGACGTGGGGAGCCGTGCGTCCTGCGGCTGCCCGTGGGTGCGACAGGCGGAGAAGGGTGTCCCCCCCTGCTGCTCCACGCTCCCGGGGCCACCTCCCCCTCCGAGGACAGGGGCGGAGGCGGCTGCGTGGACGGGGAGGGAGGCTCCCTTCCGCCGGAGCGCCTCGGCTGCTGCGTGAAGGGTGCCGGAGACCCGCAGGCAGCGCAAACGTGGCGTCCAAGCCCGTCCAGGAGTCACAGAGGCACACCTCTGAACACACGTCCGGAGGCGTTTACAAACTTCCCATTTCAGGAAAGCTTTCAAGTACCTAGCCGCCGGCTGGCACGGCTCACATTTCAGTTCCGCCTCGCCTAAAAGCTGCACGGGTGACCCCTCAGATCCTCGGGGCTGAGGCCCTGTGTGTTTCTGTATCACCAGGGAAAAAGTTCAACATCCGTCATAACCATGTCCAGGGTAACCTTGCCTAATAATCTGTTCATCTTCAGCGCTTTGATAAGGATGGACGGACAGAGTGGCTCACACCTATAATCCCAGTACTCAGAAGCTGGGGCAGGAGGATCATACCTGGGCAACTTAGCAAGATCCTGTCTCAAAATACAAACTGAAAAGGGCAGCAGATGTGGCTCGGGGTAAACCACCCCTGGGCTCAATCCCCTGTACAGGGAAAAACCCAAAACACTTTGGGGCCGTGACAAAGCAAGAAACGGGTTCGTGGGGTTCACTATCCCGTAGGTCACAAAGCTGCCAGAGTCTGGCTGGCCCCAGGACTCCAGACCCGGCTCTGGCACCCCTCTGCTGTATGGGGGGATAAAGGGAGGGGTCCACCGAGTCCCACAGTTGCTGCCCCACTTAGAGACGCTTGTGGGAGGAGGGCGCAGGCCCCAAACGGAGCTGGGACCCCTGGTGTTTGTGACTTAACCCATTCAAGGTCAAACAGAAAAGCCCATGATACCAATAGTTTTCTGCATTATTTCTTCTTTTTTTAATTCCAATGGTTATTGGCCACCCTTTACGTCCCGAATGTTCCCTGGCTCCTTTTGGGGACGAGCAGGGTGCCAGGTGCAGGTGGTGGAGGTGGAGGTGCTTTCTGAGTGCAGCTTCAGCCCGGGATCCTTCCGCTTAGGGACAGGTGTGGCTGGACAGGCAGGCATGTCATGGTCAGAGGCAGAATTCAGGCTGTGACAGTCAAGACAGCTGGAGGGGCGGAGGGTGCTACTCGGGCCCGCAAATCAAGGCCATCTGCTCCTTCGCCACTGAGGGAGACTGAGGCCCTGTGAGTGCAGCTCCAGGCCCACCAGGCTCAAGCCAGCACAGAGGCTGCTGTGTAACCTGTGTCCTCCTCCAGAGGGGCAGGGGCTGCTGTGATGTCCCTTCTGGTTCCTGGACCTTGGGCCAGACGTATGAGTGTATTGGACCAGTGTGAGTATGCGTGTGTGCGTGCGTGTGTGTGTGTCTGTGTGTGTAAGGCCAAGAGGAAAGAGTGGCCTCTCACTGGCGCTCCCCGTCTGCCATTCTCCGAGGTACCCGAGGTCCCCCTTGGCCCCTCAGTCTTCATGAATGCCTGGGGCTCAGTTAGTTGTCTTGTAAGAAACAGAAAAAGAGTTGGCAAAGAAGCAATGAGAAAGAAGATTTGAAAGATCAGCCCTGGGCCTGATGAGGGACACCCACCACGAGGGAAGGTTTCAGGAAACATTTTCTCTTTAAAACCCATTTTGGAAAACCACTGGGATGTTTCCCCTCTTGCAAACCAAAAATGTATGCAGCTGAATATGCTTCAGCCAAAGATTTTGATATCATTTCAACATTGCCTTTGTACATTTGCCACAATTTATGCAAAGAATGTATTCCCTGAAGGTTGTGTTCCGGTCACATGCCATAAATCAAATCATATTTTAAACATACTCAGGGACCTTGCTATTTAAGGAGCCCCTCATTAAACATTTAACATTTTATCTACTGAGTGCACAAGCAGAAGTGAACTGTATGAGTGGGGGGGGGGGTAAATGTATGTGGACTTAAAATTGGATACAATTTTGCTTTCCTCACCCATACATTTACCAAACCCGAGCATTTACTAAACTCTTAGTTTGTGCCTGTCCCAAGGATTTAATGACGAAAAAACACTGCCCTAAATGTGTGCCTGATCTCCACCCGGGAAGACACCAGTGCTTTGTCATCTCCTTCCTGTCCTCAGTGAGCTTCTGCCGACAGCACTGCAGCCCTGAGCTGTTCTGGGGAAGAGTTTTACTTTTAAGGCTCTAAGAGAACAAAGAACAAGAACTGTCCAGGAGCCGCGGTTTCTGTGTAGGACGTTGTCTGTCTGTCTGTCTGTCTGGTCTGGACTCAGGGAGCTGGAGAAGCTGTTCGAGGGTGGTGGGAGGAGGAGGATGTTGCTGAATCCAGCTGGGAGAAACTTCACCAGTCAAAGGACACTTTTGCTGAAGCTGTGCTCCCGGGCCTTTCTGGATGTCTCATCTAAACCATATGAAAATGCACCTGTTTCTGTAATTACCCAGCACAGGCTCCACTCCCATTTCGCTGCAGCAGCGGGAGCTTCACCCACATCCACAGAAGCGCCACCCCCATTTGCACGCAAAAGCCATCTGCTGCATTCTGTATCTAGCAGTCTGGCTGGGCCTCCTCCGAATGGTTCTCTGGTCATCCTGAACATGAACTAGCCCTTCGGCTGCTTGCGTCTCAAGCTTCTCTCCCCCAGGACTTCTCATCCTGGAATCTCTTACCCGAGGGCACTGATTAGCACAGAGCAGGCGGTGAAAGCTACCAGGCAGAGGCAGCACGGGGCACCCCCCAACCTGCTCCCAGCTCCAGTGCTGGCACAAGCCATGGACAGGGCGTGTTTAGCTGGTGACAGTTGTGCAAATGGAGACTGGTTATCAACCCTGGAACTAACTAATGCCAAATCCCGAGGTTGCACTGGTGTGATGTTTATAACTCCTTCCGGTGATGGAAGTTCCACGGTCGATGGAAGATTCTGCCTGTGGCTCGGGCTAGTTTCTGACAAGATGACTGCCCGTGTACACCATGCCATCCTTTCCTCTGAGTAGTTTATCCTCAGAGACAGGATTGTTATGATTTAGCTCTAGAATGCCCCCCAGAGGACCTGTGTTTGGAGGTGGGGCTTTGGGAAGATGACTGGGTGGTGGAGGCACCACACTTATCAGTGCACTGACTCATGAATGAGTTCATGGCTGAGTGTACTGTTAGGAGGGGTCCTGGTGGGAAGTGGGTCACAAGGGTGTGACCCAGAAGGGCACATTCTTGTCCACATCTCCTCCTCCTCCCTCTGCTTCCTGGCTGCATAGGTTGAGCAGGTTTTCCTCTACCCCGCCTTTCTGCCTTGGAGCCAGCCACCATGGACTGCACTCTCTGAAAACCAGGAGCCAAATAATCCCCTTCTCACAGGTCAAGTATTTTGGCCCACCTTTGGGAAAGTGACTAATACAACTCCTTCTTTCCAAACCAACATGGCTTTGGAGTGTTTAAAGAAACCAAGCAAAGAACTTTGAGATTATGGAAATACCAATCAGGTAAAGGATGATTTGCAAGAATGCTTTATCTTTATTTTTGCAATTTTTCTGTGAATTTATTTAGAATCATAGAGTTTAAGAATATAAGGAGGAGCGGGACTCCATGCACAAACCAGGGATAAAAGCAACCTGGATTTCCACTGAAATAATTGCATGATCACATTCCCTTCCAGATATTCATTCCATCATTGCTAATCATTCAAATGGATCCCCGCATGAGAGGCCATGCTTGAAGCCACTTCTGCCTAAGAGCGTGAGTCTGCTTTTTAAATAATACCATAGCATCTCCTATAATTCAGAATAGCAATGGCCACCATTATCAAGCACTTAATATATGCCGGACGTTGTATTAAACACTTTTGTAAACATTATCTTGTGCAATTAATCTTCAATACAACCCTATGAAATCTGTATTTTTATTTCCATTTCCTGACGAAGTAAGTAAGATGCTGTAGTAGACGTGACTTACTTTTATCTGCTCTGCTTTCCTTCCTTTGGGGACTGCTATTGTTTGGACCTGAAATGTCCCTTTCTGCCCACAGCTTGGTGTCATGGTGATGTGGGAGAAACCGTGAAGAGGTGGGGTCTAAGGGGAGGTCTGCAGTCACTGGGGATGTGTCCTTAACAGGAACTGCGGGCCCCTGGTCTCCTCGTCTCTTTTCTCTTTCTTTCACTGTCCAGGCATGACGGGGAGGTTCTGTTTGACCACACACGCCTGCTATCTTGGGCTCCACCACAGGACCCAGAGCAACTGGACCGACCAACCATAGAATGAAAGCTCCAAGTCTGTGGGCCAAAATAAACCTTTTCTCTCTATAAACCGATTGATTGCAGATATGTGTAATAGTGACAGAAAGCTGACTGATGCAAGGACCAACCTCTCCCATACTCTGTAAGCTACAGCGGTTTAAATCCCAGGCCTTTCCCATCATAGCTGCTTTTGTTTCTTGATTTCTGTCAGAAAGCAAGTCTGTGATGTAAGTCTGTGCCATTGGAGAGTTACTTCATCTACCTGGGTGACTGTCTCCTCAGCTTTCTGTGACATAAAAGCAGGCAGAAGTCACAGAACTGTATCTGCCTGCCCAGGAGGCAGGAAGCGGGTGACTGCAGGGTCCTCTCCTTGCTGAACGTAGTGATGGATGAGCCTGGTGACCCCAGAGATGCTGGAACACAGCAAGCTGCCCAGGGGCCTGGGAGGTGGGAGAACCACGATCCCAATCATTTTCCAACTTTCTCTCATACTCTACTTTCAAAATGTTTGGACCATGCACCCTCAATGAAGTACATTATCTTTATAAATGGCAAGCATTTCCTACCTAACCATCCCCACGAATTATGAAACATATGCAAAAATAACGTGCAAACACTACAACCATGTGTTATAGCATTTTATTTCTGTATCTGCATGATTTCTTTGTGTGCCTCTGAGGGTACCCAGACCTACTTTGGAGCCCTCTGAGTTAGAGGTCAGAAGAAGGAGGCCCCCATAAGAATGCCAGATAAATTGTTTGGGGACCATGGATTTGTGTGTTTGTTTTTTTGAGGCAGGATCTTGCTGTGTGGCCCAGGCTGGCCTAGAACTCATGATCCTCCTGCCTGAGCTTCCCAAGTGCACAGTTGTGCTACCACCATCCCTGGCTTGGAGCATGATTTTTTTCTGCAAGACTCTTTAGGGTCTTTCTCTGTCTTGTAAAGGATACACAGACAAACTGGTGTTGGAATGACTAGGTCAGCATCAGTGTTAGTTAATGCTTATGTCTGTTCTCCCATTGGAATGCAACATTCTTGAGGGCAGGGGCCATGCTCTGTCTATCTCCGCCTGCCCACTTCACAGCTTCAACACTGTATTGGCACAGGTAAGTTCACAATAAGCCCCTGCTTAATTAATACAAAGCTCTTCCTCTGCAACCTGCCTCCCAGAGCAGTCACCTCAGCCACCCTTTCACCATCACCTCTGTCGAGCCTCAGCTTCTCCCGGGACAGTGTCACCGGGCCTGAGCAATGGCAGGGAAGCCCAGCAGTTCTGTTCTTAGTCCGACCTTGCTGATCACACTGACCAACACATTTTAAGCACAAAGAAAAGCAAAAAAAGATGAATACCAAGAAATTAGCCTCAAGCTTCTGCAAAGGAAACCTATCAAATAACATCATCTTAAAAGCAATCTTGGTCTTTGGGTACAGCCCTACCCTCAGTAGTTCGAATCAACGTAAGCCACGTGCAGGAGGCCCTCCTCGCCCAGTGACTTTGCCTTTGGATGCAGTCTGCATTAGAGACCAGTTCTTTGGCCTTGGGGCCACATGCAGTGGAGGTCTCTAGTTGTGCTCAGGTTGGGAAACAATGCATGTGTTTCTTGGTTCTGCAGATCCCTTGGCTGTACATTATCAGAACCTGTGGAGGCGGAGGTTGGCGCTCACATTTCTGTGCGATGATGCAAGGCAGTGTTCCTCCGAGTCCCTCAAGAAGCCTGGGAACAATGACAGCGCCAACCTTTTCTCCTTCTCAGAGAAGCAAAGGGAATTCCATTCCTTCACTCTGCTGCTTCCCCCACAAAAGAAAGAGTTGTGCCGAAGAATGATTCCAAAATTTCACACACTCACCAGCCACTGCATCGACATCCTGGAGGAGGGAAAAAATAAGATTCTCACGGTCCAAGAGCTGAAATGTGTAAGGCTTTAAGGACATCCTCCTCACACATTTTCAAATGATGAGAGAAAGGAATCTGAGACCAGCTCCGCTGCCCAGCGGGCGAAGTTTAACAAACCCAGAAAGGAGAGGAAGAAAGACAAAGGAAACCAGAGAAACGGAGGCACTGATTATGATTCCCTCCTCAGTGAACGGGTTATTTCACCTGAGGCAGGGGCTGCTTCTTTTGGGAGATGTTAGGGCCACGTCCAGAAGTCTCTTCCAGAGGCAGAGTCTGCAGACAGCCCTCGAGAGTCACCTGTCCCTCTCTGCACACATGCTGCCATCTGCTTGTGGCCAACACTTTGAGATGCAATTGTGACATCCACCCTTCCGTGCAATCTGAGTTCCTCCTAGGACAGGAGAAGGCCGCCTCTGCCCCCACTCAGGACAAAGGGAGCGAGAAGCCTCAATAACATCCCCCCAACAGGGTCAATTCGTCATGGACTTTCTTTGGGCCCCTGCTATTGAAGTGAGAACCCACCAAATGGAACCCCAGGACCTCTCCCTCCATGAAACTATGAAATTCTCAATGTAAAGTGCAGCTGCATTTTTGTTTGCATCTGTAGAAAAAACAAACAAACACACAAAACCTACTGCTACTATGACTGCAGTATTCGCATCTCTGGACTTTTCTTTCCTATCAGTCTTGTATTTGTCCTCCTGATCCCGAAGGTTTGTTCTCCCGTTATGCTTTGAGACTCTCTCCCTCAGCTCCGCTCGCCTCTGAGCATGGACAGATCTGCAACATGAGACTGAGTGGTCTTCAGAGCTGGCAGCCAAATAATACCCCTCCTTTGTGACCAAGTGACAAGCCACACAAAGACCGCGGGGCATGTCATCTGCTCGTGCTGCCTGCCAACTTCAAAAAGAAACTTAAATATTTTCCCACAGAATAAATGCTAATGAAAGAAAACGTACATAACACAGACAAGCCGAGTCAAGTTGCAAGATCACCCCGAATTCCATTGCTGAAAGGCAGTCCCCATGGTGTATCCCTCTCTCCACACGTAAATTTCCTTTTTAGGAAAAAGTTCTGCTTTATGTATTTCTTTCTTACTAAAAACGTTTGGTATTTTTCTCATATTAGATATTTTTCTCAAAACTAGTTTACAAATGGTTTGTTATTTGTTTATTCTTACAAATGCGCCATGACTTACTTACCTAATGAAGACATTTTCCCTCTTAGAGTAAAATCAGCATTTGAAAGCACGATGACTTCCTGAAGGTCCATTACTAGTAACAGAGTTGCCCTTTGACATGTAAACAAAATGCTTCGTCTTTTGACTCATCCTTCGATTCCTTCCCCAAAACAGTGCACCGATGTACACGGCCATCAGCTATGTTTAAAACTGTTTAGACTTCTGCCATTTCAGTGGGCACACACCAAAACCGTGTCCTGGCGTGTTAGCTTGTGTCGATTGAAATACTGTGCTTGCACACTGAGCTCCTCCTCGTGCTGCTCATCCCTTGAGCTTCTCTTTGGGACTCTATTTTGTGAATGTTTTTACTCAGAGCTGTCAGACTAAGTACTGGGAACTGAGTGTATTTCATATTGAAAGTTTCAGAACTCTTTATATGTTACATTCTAGGGGGAAATTACATATTAAATTCTTTCCCTACCTTGCTGTTTGACTTCCAACAGTTTTTACTGCATGGGATATGTAAATATGTTTTCGTTTTTCTGTGTTTACTAAAAATACAGAGAAGCAATAAGACAAATGAAGTAGTATCACCTAAATGCCATATCTAGAGATAACCAAGTCATGCAAACATTTTATCAGTACAATCAAACCATTTCCATATGTATTTTCTTTTATTTTTTTATCTTTTTGGTTATTCTTAGAAATGTCTTTCTTACTTTACGTCTTCATCTCGTCAATCCCTTTTCCACTGACACATACATCTTCCATTCATCTGGAATCCCATGGGATCCAGGTATAAGGAAACAGTGTAACTTAGTCTCCTGGCCCAGTGCAGTTTACCTGAACAGCGCCCAGAGGAGGCCTCTGATTTCCTGAAGAAGGTGGCGGAGTGAGCGGCAGGACTGAGTGAGCCCTGCAGGCTGGCAGGGCTGGGATGGCGCCAACAGTGCTGGGCAGTGACCGCCCTGGATGCCAGGAGACAGGAGTGGGCTGTGCCCTGCATCTTCAGCCCTGCTTTTCCTTCGCCCCCAGCGGCCACCTCCTGAGAGGCGAAACCAAGCCTACGTGTGTGGTCGAGCGCACATGGTGCAGCAGAAATCAGCGACTGTGCTGACCGGCCTGGACCGGGCACTTGCGACTCTGGTGCCAGACTCCCCAGGGTGCCGCCTCAGGTGGCACAGCCAGGTATGGCGCTGAGGACCTGGGGTCGCTGGTGGTCACCGCTCGGCGGCTCCCATGTCATCAGCTGAGAGCTGTGGCTCAGCTTCGGCCCTCTGCTCCACCCTCCAGGGCTGCCTTCAGAACCTCCCAGCTTCCACTCAGGCTGCGGGCTCCCACGTCCCGGCTCCGCAAAGCCCCTGTCGGCCGTGGGCCCAGAGGCACAGATACACCGTGCTGCTTCCGCTGGAACCCTCCTGCCCCGTCACCTGCCTGACCACCAGCGGGCCTTCTGTGGGGTCGTTGCAGCCCACTCCCTCCCATACCCCGAACCCCAGCTCCGGCCTCTCCTCCCCTGCAACGTTGGTGCCCACTCACCTGCCCTGCACCCGGAGGGCTCATCCGGCCCGAGGCTGGGCCCAGGCAAGTCCTGCCTGCCAGCCACCGCCTGGCAGAGCCAAGATAGAGCCACCCCAACCCCTGGTCTTTACTCTTGGCCGGCCTGTGTGACAGGGACTTAGAATAAAGCCTCTGGTTTATTTTCATCTCTGCAGGAACTGACAACAGTTTTTTTCCAAGTGCTTAATAAAGATTTTCCCCTCAAGCCTTTGGCTTTCTTTTTTCCAGTGTGTTCATTTTCACGCTGCCGTCTCTGTGGCCCACCATCGGCAGCTATTGATTGCTTCAGTTTCACTTGGGCAGCGACTCGGTCCTCCTGGTGACAGGTGACACTCGGCTGGCAGCCAGACCATGGTGCTGCGCCTGGGACCCAGATCCTCCTCCAGGCGCGAGCCCAGCAGCCTTCTCTGCCGCTCCCGGGCATGGAGGTGGGGACACCACCCTGCACCTGGGGCGGGGGAGCCGCTTTCCCTTTGGCCTCCTGGGCACACTAGCTCCCGCCCGGCCAGGTGGGATCCGGCTCCCTCCAGCCCCTCTCCTACCCCTGGCTGAGACCACCCAGTGCTTCCCTTATGGCTCCCAAGGGGCCTCCACTGATAGGGGCTCCTAGTTTTTTCTTCTGAGTCAGGGTCTCACTAAGATGCCAGGTTGCACGACCTGATCTCAAACGTGCGGCTCCCCTGCCTCAGCCTCCCAGAGTGCTGCAGTTATAGGCATGCAGCCTGGTGCCAAACTGGGGGGGGGGGCGGGGAGCGGGGTCTTTACAACAGGGCAATGATGAAAACCCAGACTCCCCACCAGGCCTCTTCTGACTTCACCCAGGGGAGGTGAAAGGGTGCCTCACACCTCCCAGCACGACGGAACGTGGTCGGGCATCTTCTGTGTGAAGGTCCTGTCTTGCTTGGCTGCCCTTTGCCTGGCCCTTTGGGCAGAAAGAACAGGCCGTTGGTAGGGCTGTGTGAGTGGTGAGTGTGAGTATGTGTGAGTGTGCACCCACTGACAGGCCTGGGGTGACGTCTGAGACGTGAGGAGCAGAGCAGCCCACGGCGGGCGTCCCCCACTGTGTGCTCTGGCCTGGAGCTGCCCCTCAGTGCCCCAGGCTTTTCACCAGACGGGGGGAGAAACAGCCAGAGGTGTGCTCGCTCCGTCTCTCCTATTCCTCTCTTCAATCCTAAAAGCAAAAATAAAATATATACATATCTGGATCCCATTCTGTATGCACCCACATGATACATACATTCACTTATTTATTTTAATTCCTACAATGGGGCTGCCAAAGCCATGCTTTCATCTGGTTTCATTTGCCTCGAATTTAAGGAGATGCCAACAGTTTGTGCTCAGAAGAAATCTCATCAGATAGAGTCGGAATCAGCTAAATGTGGATTCCGGCTCCCTCCCAACATCCAATCACTTGTCACCTGTCACCGTCTGTCCTCTCCTGGTTCCAAATCACCAGCGCTTCTTACAATTTTATCTTGGTGGTGAACGGCGGGCCAGTTCTCCCTGATGCCAGCGATTCTGAGCTGACAGCACTCTGAGCCCTCCCATGGGATGTGCGTGGAACAGCCCGGTGTCCGCACATGCCTGTGGGTGTGCACGCACACTTCCATAGCTGTGTGTACACATGCACTTACATGTTTACTGCCAATAGACGAGAGCCGTGGCACGTGTCCCCGAGCACCATTTTAGAAAGAAGCACAGTTTGCATCTTTCTGGAGACAGAGTTGTGGGAGGAAAAGTAAAGCTGTCACCCATGAAGCAGTCTGATCCTCAGGGCCCTGACCAGAACGGCAGGTGGGTGGAGAAATTGGGACCACACCCGAGTCTGGGTCGGGCTGAAGGCTGAGCTGTCTGGCTTGGCTCAGGGTCAGAGCTGGCTTTTCCATCCCCTGGGACTGGGGAAGGGAGGGCAGGAGGGCACTGCCAGAGGCAGCGACAGAGAAAGCCTGGTGCAGAGAGCACGTCTCAGCCGGAAGCTGGGTGTCCTGGGACTGGCTCCTACCCCCTGCTGCCCATCACGGGGCAGCGGAGCCCAGGAGTCCCTTGGAGCCTGCTTCCGAGTCCAGGAGTCGCAGGAGGCCTTGCTGCCCTGCACAGAGCTCTGAGGGTGCAGGGAGACGCTTTCCCCGACAGCGGAGCCTCGATTGTAAATCTGACTTCACACCAACACCTCGCGAGTCACAGCGGCTAGGGCGGCCTCTCTGTGTCTGCTACAGCGGCTCCTTGATTCCAGCTCACACACCCGATCGCCCACCCGGCCTGGCCAGTGCACACGGGCATTCACAGACGTGGCTGGGCGCTCTCCCTGAGGCCCCCAGCCCGGGCCCCTGCTGATCATAGCCCTGGAGCCTCTGCCCAGCTCGTCCTCCTGGCTGTCCAGCTCCTGCTGGCTCCCCACACCCCAGTGCCGGCCAGGACCTCATGCCAGCTGCAGCACGGATGCTGCCTCAGACCCAGCCTCCCTGAGATGCATCCTGACAACATGGATTGTTTTATGTACCTTGTACTTCATGTTACTTATGAGCCATCTCAGGAGCAACTTCTCCAGCTCCAGCCTGGATGTGGACATCCAGCTCCGAGGCAGGGTCCGAGGCATGTTCAGTGCTGGCTGCTGCTGGCTCTCACAGGGGCATTGATAGCACAGACGAGGAAGGAAAACCAACCTGAAAACAGGAGATAACGAATATTACCAAACACCGGCTACTGAACACTGCACCAGGAAACAGCCATTTCTGTCATTTATTCTCGAGAAAACTCCTAAAATGTAGCTATTAGTATCATTATTTTCCTAATGAGGAAATTAAAGCAGGGCAACTTGCCCAATACCCCAGCTTCAGAGGGAGCCGAAATGGGTTCCCAGGGTGATTGTGAAGCCCACCGTTTTCCTGCTACTCGACTCTGTTTCCCTGTCTGTGCTATGAGAAGGAGGGGACTGGGAGTGGATGCCTGCCGGGCTGCAGGGGTGAGAGGACAAGGGCAGCACCAGGAACCCCCATGGCCCGTCCCGCTGTCCCCCTGTCCTGCTGTCCTATTGTCCAGCTCCAAGACCCGATGCTCCGCTCCAGGAAGCTAATGAGCAGCCACCCGTGGCCGAGTTCTGGGCCCAGCAACTCCACCTCGGTGGCTTTCCTCTCTTGCTTCTCTGTCCAGGTCCTGACACCGTCTCTGTCCCCCAGTGCAGCTCAGGACAGGTATAGAGGGCTGCGTGCTGGGGGAGCCCTGCAGGTAGACACACCCCCACCAGACAAGGTGGAAGCCAAGGCCCGAGGTGGCCTTGTGTGGGCTGGTGGCAGCCGGGCTGGCAGGGACCTCCCGTGGGCCAGTGCTTGCTCATGCAAGCCGCCTCACACACAACCCACGGGCAGCTTGCAAGTGGCACTCTGTATCGCTGATGCCGGGTCTTCTGAGTCTCTCACCCTAGGTGTAAGATCTTTGTCTCACGGGGGAAGGGTGACCACATCGCCGCTTCATCATTTTATAGAAGTCTAAGCCCTGAAGTAATAGAGTCAAACCAGGATGAGGAGGGAGGGAGGGAGAGAGAGAGAGAGAGAGAGAGAGGATGAGACCTGAACCAAATCCCAGGAAGTATCATTGGAGCCAGTCCTGACTCACAGAAGCATTTATTCACTTACTGTTTTATTCAACTCATGTTTATTGAGTAATCACTATGTGCCCGGTGCTATTTTAGACATTGGAGGTACAGCAGTGAACACAATTCATCTCCTGTGCTTATATTCTCATGTACAAGAACTAAAAGTAAGCAGACTAACAGACACAAGGTATCAGGTGGTGGTGCATGTATGGATAAAGATCAAGCAGGGTGAGGGGTGGGGAGGCAGTGCTAACAGTGGAGTGGGACGAGTTTGCCACTTGATGTAGGATGACCCAAACACAGAATACGTTCAGGTCTAGTCAGGTGACAGGAAGAGGTAAGAGAGCACACAGGAAACAGCATTTCACACAGGGAACAGCCGTTCAAAGGCCCTGAGGCAGGAATGTGCTTCCTCCATGAGGCTGGTGTGGATCGAGTCACTGAAGGACAGGGAATCGGAAATGAGGTCAGAAAGAAACGGAAGTCCAACCTCTGTAGGAGTCCAGACACCACAGAAACGCGGTTGCTGTTTTCAGCAAGGGAGATGGGAAGTCATTAGAATGTTTGTATAGAAAAGAGACATGGTTTGATTTTTGTTTTCAAAGGACATTCTGGGGCCCATATTGGGAACTGAGAGTAGGTAAGAAGAGAAGCTAGGGGAAGAGTTCAGACTGTTAGAAGAACCCCAGGAGGGGTAGTGGCTGCCAGGACCAAGTCGTAGCTGACGCGTCCAGACCCGGGCAGCTCACAGGACCTGCTGAGGGGCACCTGTGTGGCCAGCCGCGAAGACAGAGGTCTGAGATCCCCGCCCAGGTGAGGGAGGCCTGGGACCGGAGTCAGAGTGGGCTCCGACCATGCGTCCGTCCCAGACGCTAACTCACTGGTGAGGACACAGACCCAGAGGTGCGAAGGAGCTGCCCGGTTCTTGAGGGCCCGAGGCTGGGGCTCCCGGCCACGCCCTTCCCTTCCACGTCTTCACTTTGCATCAGTGCCTCAGGCTGTGCTCACCATGGGCCAGCCGAGGGGAAACAGAGGGTTAGGGGACCACGGAATTTGCGCTTTTAGCGGGATGTCTTCGTCTATTAATTTTTTGTTTTGGATGCGCTCAGAGGCCCATACAGCCAACACTGGGTTTCCTCTACCGTAAGCGTTTCACAGAAGTACGGAACATTAGTTACAATGCATGACCCGTTGCTGGTAGGTTGTTAACTGAAGTTTATATCCCACTAAGTTTCACTCCGTGTTCTCCTCCTCCCAAGTCCCCCCCAGGACACTGCACTACTCCTAGTCACCGTGTCTCCTCAGACTCCTCTCACCTATGACATTTTTCGCTTTCCTTATTTTTGATGACCTCGACAGCTTTGAGGATTATCAGACATTGTGTAGCATGTCCCTCAACTGGCATTTCTCTGATGTTTTTCTCACATTTAGACTTGGTCCATGTTCTCAGGAGGAAGCGCACATGAGTGTCATCTGTCACAGCGTGTTGAGGGACACACAATCATGTGACTTGTTTCTGGGGTGGCAGGCTGGGTCACCTGACGGGGTGGTGCATACCAGATTCCTACACTGCAAAGTTACTCTTTCATCCCCTTTTACCATATTCTCTGGAAGGAAATCACCATGTGCAGCCCACATTTAAAGCGGGAGAAAGTTGTGTTCAACCTCCTTACGGATGAAGCACCTATCCACCTTGTTTGGAATCCACCTGTGTGGATTTGTCTACTCACTCACTCTTATTAGTATGGACCAACAGCATCTCCCACATCTGGCACAGAACGCATCTGCAGGAGTGGTCGGATGGTGAAGGAATTACGATGGTTGTGACAGATGTTGTAGCAGCAAGCATATGTCTACACAAAGCCTGTACAGAAGTCTCCTCAACTTCACTGTTCAAAGTAACCCAAAAAATGAAAAAACCTAAATATACATCAACTACAAATAGATAATTTACCGTATATCTACTGAATGAAACGTTGTTTGGCTGTAGAAATGACATGCTGATACAGCCTATATTCACACAGCTGACCCTTGAAAATATGCCAAGGGGAAGAAACCAGACACAAGAGACCAAATATCAGTGAAGTGACCGTAAGAGAGAAATCTGTAGGGACAGAAAGTACAGCTGTGCTTATTTAAGGGCGGGAATGGAGGGTCATTAAGGGCGGGACCAGAGCTTTTCACTGCTTACCCAGGGCTGGGACCAGCCAGATCAGAGCTAGCTGAACAGTAGAGTTTCTTTTCAAAGTAAAGAAAATGTTTTAAAATGGACTTGCTGATGATTGTACGTGTAAATTTACTAAAAGTCATTGAATTGTACACTTGAAGTGAGTGAACTGGATATGAATTATGTATCAGTAAAGCTGTTTTAGAACAGCAGCAGCAGCGTGCAGTTGAGGAACGTAACCCGGCCTCTCTCGCTCTGACGTTAGGCTGGTTTCTACTTCCGATGCCTGCCTTCTCGGATGTGGAAATGGGCAGAAACAGAGGTCATTTCGACATGTTGAACAGTTCAAAAACACTCCTGTTCAGCTCTTGAAACAGTGACCGTGGTTTTGAGATTCTCTTTTTACCTACTCTTTACATAGGTGACAATACAAATTTACCTCTCTTAGATTCATAAAAAGTGACACACACAGAGAAGTGGGCAAGAAATTTTCCGAGTGGAAAGCCACCTGAAGATAAAAACTGCCTCAAGTAATGCGCAAAGAGGAAGTACATGAACAGTCAACATTTGAACACAGATACACTATGAGCAAACGCACACACGGATGCACACACACGCACACAATGTCTCATCCTTCCATTCGGCTGACTCTTCCCTGCCTCTGAATTCCTTCATTAGCTTCATTACCACCTCAGCTGTGAGTAAAAGGCCCCACACTGTTCAGCCTCGGGCTCAGCGAAATGGGCCATTTAAACATTAAATGGAGCCAGATCCACAGGAGGAGAGACACAGCTCTCAGCACATGAGCTCCACCTTGTTGGCAGATTCCACCAGAACATACACAGCACTATGACTGAGCAGAAATCAGCTCATGATTTGTCCGTGGAGTTGGCCCAGGACGACCATTGACTTCCAAGCTCCGTCTGCAGCCCTGCCTTCCCCATACATGAGTTTGGCTCCTTCAAGGAATTGGCTCAGGGTCTGTGGCATCCTGGCTGCCTGCTCTTCCCTCGAGGTAGGACTTTCCTAAGGATAACTGGAGAGCTCTGCCGAAGAAGAACGCTGCTGACAGGACCCAGCAAGTGCGAGATGGCATGTGCCAAGGGAAACACGTCCAGGCTGTGAAATCCTGTGCCACTGAGAGGGAGGAGACGGGAGATTCAGGTTCCAGCATCAACAGGAGGGGCCGATATGGAAAGAAAGGAGAAGGAGAACTTCCAGGGCAAACAGAGCTTTATTATTCCCTAGAAGACTCGGAGCTGAGAGTGAAGGGATGCAGAAGGCAGAGTTGTGAGGAGGGGAAGTTAGGGAAAGGACAGCTCCAGACCAGCCTTCTCCGGAATTCCAGACCAATATTCCTACCTTGCATCTGCATTTCCCAGCACTTCCTGCTCTTCCTGGTCCTCTTCCCAACCCACTCTTGCTAATCCTTGGCCCTCTTCACACTTGCCAGGCCAGTCCCGATTTCCAGCACTCTTTCCATGGCCCTGAAAACAGTCAGGATTGCTGGACAGTCTCTAGCGGCCAAACCGTGTCCTCACACCTGACCTGCAGCTCAAAGGGACTTTCGCCTTAGCCAGTTTGGGCTGCATTAGCGAATTACCGGAGGCTGCTTGGCATACAGCAGAAAGTTATTTCTCCCGATTCTGGAGGCTGGAAGTTGAGACCCGGGCGGCAGCAAGGTGGGCTTCTTGGCCCCTTGTCCCGGTCATGTCCTCACCTGATCTTTCTGTGGTGGCTGTGTGCAGAGAGACAGCGAGAGGGGCCTGTCTCTTCCTCTTTCAGGAGTGCGTTAGTCCCACAGGGGAGACCTCACGCTCACAATCTTGTCCACACCTAATTACCTTCAAAGGCCTCGCCTCCAAATGGCCACCGCAGAGATGAAGGCTCCATCTGTATTTGAAGCCGTACATAAACAAATAGTTCACAGCCGATCACAAGCAACCAACTGTAGTTGCTAAGGTCTGAACATGTCGCCCCAAATCCATACATTGAAACTGAATCAGCAGTGACAGTGTCAGAGGTGGGAACGGTGGGAGCTGGTTAAGTGACACAGAGTGCCCCAGGGAGGGCATTAGGACCCTTATCGAAGGGCTGGGGTGGTGGGTTTGTTCCCTTCGGTTCTTCCATGGTGTGAGCACAAGCGTTCATCCTCCTGCCTCCTGCCCTCCCCTATGTGAGAACAGGCATCTGTGCCTCCGGCAGGCCCTCACCCACACCACGGGTTAGCACCTTGATCTCACCTTTCCAGCTTCCAGAACTGAAAAATGACTCAGTCATTTACAAATCACCCAGGCTGTAGTGTTTTGTTACAGCAGCAGCGTGGACTAAGCCCATGTTTGTAGAGCCTGCTGTACCTCTGCTTGGAGGACCTGCCTTAGACAGTGAGAAGGGAAGAACACACAGGTGCATTTCCTGCCTTGAAATGCTCCCTTTTACCTTAGTCCCCAAGAGTTCCTCAGCTTGCTGAGCAAAGACCTTCGTAATTGCCATACTCTGGTCGCTGGCAGGAGTGAAAGGGTGGGGTAAAGAACAGCAAATGTTAAGACTCAGGAATAACAGTTTCAGAGTATCAGCATTGTCTGGATTGGCACATTCGATACAAAATATAATTCCTGCAAAATCTGGAATAACTTCCCTCCTGCCACTCACCGCACTCCGAAGCACTTGAGCTGGACTGTCGGGAAAACTCCCAGAGGAGCTCTGTGTAAATTCGCCCCTCCCGGTCCCTGTCCCTTAAGCCCACTGCCAAGCGCCCTTCACTGCATTACACTGCCACTTTCTGGGGCGTGCCAGGTGCTCTGTCACTCACCCCGAGTCCATCTGCCAGGTGCCGCGGCCTTCCCCGTGTATCCCATCACAAATCTTACAATTCACAAGAAAAGCACTAGTAAGAGACAAAGCAAAGAAGGATCACAGGGTCACACAATCTTGAGTCAGCTGTCGGTAGTTTAAGGAGTTACCTCATCACTTTCTTCTCTCCCTCTGTATAGAAAGGCAGACCACACTCTGCCAGGTGGAGGTGAAGGATCCTTCACAGGAGACTGACATCCAAGGGGCCTAGCAGTGGGAAGAGAGCAATCGGGGTCAGACAGTGAGGCCCTGGGCCTTCATCTGCCATGAGGGAAGCAGGGGAGAGTAAGCTCAGACACAGGAGTTGCAGAGGTGGGAGGCAAGGTCTCCTGGGCCACACAGATGTCACTGCAGCTGGGAGAGAAGCCGGAATGAGCCCGGAGCCCGGGGCACTCTGGCCTTGTGCAGTGTGGTTATTTCCTTTCCATTATCCCAAACCTTTGGTACATTTGCACTATCTGTAGCAATCAACTTTACTACTTGAAATGAGGAAGAAAGCCATTGCACATCTGAGAGGAAGGAAACAAGGGGGGAGCAGTCCTTGTCCTTACGGCGAGAAGGATTGTCGCCATGGGAGGGCCATCGTGTAGAGCTGGAGTGTCACCCAGTCTGTGTGGCAAAGCTTGGTCCACAGCCTCGCACTTTGGGGAGTAAGCTTTAAGGGAGGGACCTGCCCCAGATACCTGCAGATGGCTGTGCATGGCCAGCCCCCCCTCTTCCCACTTCGTGCTTCCCAGCCATGAGGCAAGTGGTTTTGCTTCATCCTGGGTCCCTGCCATGATGTCTTGCCTCAACACAGGCCTGAAGTCAGTGGGGACAATGGATCATGCACTAGAACTTTCAAAACTGTAAGCCAAAAGAAACCTATTCTCTTCACAAGTTGTTTTATCTCATGTGTTTGTTACAGTGACAGGAAGCTGACTAACATGGGTAGTAACTCAGCAGAAGGATGATAAGCAGGGTGTGCCCTTGGTGAAGGACCCAGCCAGTGTAACACTGATAATTTGGTACTAAGTAGAATATGATACTAAGTCCTTTGTACTTAGTCACTTCCCGGTGTCCTGAGCTTTTCATATCGGGTGTTCTCACTAGGGCTGACATCTGGGACTTATTCAGGCTAACGTCAGAAGTTAGCCCCAAGTCACAGAGGTGCCACGAAACACAACAGAAGCACCAGGATGGTTTTAGCACCCATCCTTAGGAAGCTAGGTGAAAGAAAGACGTCTCCGAAGTCAATACCAAATTAGATTAAAGATAATTACTTGTAGAACCCAAATTTACTTCTGAAATTGTATGCCAAATGCCACGTGTCTTGGAAAGGAAGTTCGGATCAGTCCACAGTGCTGGCCATGTCACACTGCTCTGAGCCTTGGGACATTTCTGAAAGAATCCACAACAGTCACCAATATGGAGCAAGAGGAGCTAAGTACCTACCATGAATTCTAGCCACTCACAGAGAGGCCATTTAAGATTACTGAAATACCTTTTCTCTTTCAAGAAGTTTAGTTAGTTCACTGGAGAAGACAGACTCCTGAAAGATGATTAGTAAACAATTTATTGACTTCTCTGATTGTGACATGTAAAGAATAATGTAAGGATGCATATGCTTCAAACTGAATTAATTTCTTTTTTAAGTTATGTGAGTAGACTTCTAATTTTTCACAGTTATTTTGTTATCCTACCAACCATTAATTTATTTGTTTTTTGTAGCTAGAATTTTCTGTGAAAAGTAAGAGACCAGGCAAAAATGTAAAAGAAATACCTGGGAACACAAGATGGCCACAGAGGTTTCAAATCCCTCAGTTCATTACTGGGGATCTGGAGGACCGTGCATGTGCTTGGGTTTGCATTCACACTCCAGAAGGACCAAAGAGGGCTTCAGGCCTCCTGTTGATCATGAGGCTCCGTGCAAATTTGATTTTCACAAAACATTAATCGGGGGAGGGAGGGAAGGGAAAGGAGATGATGAAAAAAGGAATTAAAACATGTTATCTACATGTACCAACTTCCCACAAGAATGTATATATTATGGACTACACATATGTACTGATAAACTAAAATAATTTTTTTAAAAATTTTTGACTAAAAACATTAATCTACACACTCAAAAGTGTAGACAAACATCAAGTAGAGTAAAAATGAATTGATCCATAGTTAGACACACTATGTTCAAATCATCGAAAGCAATAGATGAAATTTTGAAAGCAGCAGGACAAAAATATCATCACATATGAAAACAAACAAACAAAAACCTCAAAAAGATTAACACTGACTTCTCATCAGAAGCAGTGGAGACCAGAGAACAGTGGATGTCATATTCAACAAGCCAACAACAAATTGTCAACCATAAACTTTATATCCAGCAGAACTATACTTAAAAATTGAAGGCAAAATAAACCAGGTATGCCTGGTGGTGCACACCTGTAATCCCAGCACTCTGGGCGGTTGAGGCAGGCAGATTGCAAGCTTGACCCCAGTCTGAGCAATTTAATGACTCACCGAGACCCTATCTCAAAAACAAAAAAGGGGCTGAGGATGTAGGTCAATGTGAAGGCCCTAGGTTCAATACCCAGTACCACAAAAAAGAATAAAAAAGAAAGCAAAATAAAGATATCCTCCAGGAAAGTAAAAATGGAAAATTTATTGATAGCAGATCTATCTCCTTACAAGAAATACTGAAGGTGGGAAAGAAATGGTACCAGATGGTAACTCGAATCCACATGAAGAAATTTAGAGCACCAACAGAAATAACTAGGTAGGAAGATAGAAATGACAGTATGAGTGTATTTTTATTCTTTTCTTCTCTTGTTTTAAAGGATAGCTACATTAAATACTACATATAAAACTGCAAAAGTTGATTCCAATGGTGCTCCTTCCCAATCCCCAGGAAGGACCATGGCTGCAAGGTAGACCCTGCTGAAGAGGGACCTGGTATGGTAGTCAGAGGCACCCAGAGGCAGAAAACTAAAAACACCTCATCTGCTCTGGGATCAGAGCTACCACTGTTGTCTTCCCATGGCGTCCTTCCTAACCCTGTGAGACACATCTGCTTTACTGTGCCCAGCTGAGCTCTTTGGTCAGGACAAGATAACTCTCCTGAATCTACCCTGCTGTGCCCTGATTGTCAGCTAGACTCCTAATCTCAGTCGCTTTTGGCAAGCCTGGTTACTTGGTTGCCCTTTATCCTAGTTTGACAGAAATTATTTTGGTTCCTTAAGGAATCAAAGTCTGGGGGCTGAGATACCTGTGTTAATCTCTATGAGAACTTGACTGCCTTATTCCTCTCAGGATATCTGGCACATTACATTTGAATGAATGAATGAATGTCAGAAAACACAGAGGTCATGGTGGCCTGCAGTTCAGAATTTCTCAAAGAGACAGGCCACAAGCTCTCGGTGATTAGGAAAATTCTGAGAGGCAGTGGGATATAGTAATCTAAAACCATCTTTCTGCCCATTATCCCTTCCTCTACACCATCTGTTCATCTTCCTCCTGTCAGTCATCAGTAAATGTCATCCGAACTCATGGAGGTGTCAGGGAAGAATAAACAATCCAGGAAGCTGGGAAAACTCACAAAATTAGAAGGAGAAAATTCTGGAGACTGCTAAACCATTCTGCTGGTGAATCTTCAGGTTTTCCCTTCTCTGCTCTTTTTCTGCCTCAGAAGGACCTATGGCTCCTTGAAGAATACTAATCTTTAGGATACATTACTTCAGACAACTGCCTTCTAGAAAATAGACTCAGTTAATGAAAGGAGGAAAGTAGATCCCGTGAGACAGATCCCAAAATAATAATGCTCACCATTAAAGGCAGTGTACAAGCTGACCGTTTGATTGAGCGATGGTATTAAATAATTATTGGTGATTAAATTGCAATTCCTTTTAAACTCACACGTTGATGATTAGCTTCTCTTACCTTGCGTTTCCTTTACCCTTTTATCTCTGCAGTTAGGAGGTGGGAGACTGGAGGCGTTGCTCTGGTTGTCATGGAAATAGCTCCCCAGAAGCTGTTGCTGAAGACAGGCAACAGAGTGAAATGGCTAAGCTGAGCTGAGCTGACGGGACCAAGCTCTGGTTAGGATCCCAAAGAGCATCTGGGAAAGGATGCACCCCAGGGAATGCCCAGATGCTCCCTCAAACTCTTACTGATCTTTTCCCCTTTGTCCTCTCCCATCTCTTACTTGTTAAGAGATGGGATTGAAAACTACAGTGAATTTTTAAATTTTAAAAAGTATTACAGGGCCGGGAATAGAGCTCAGTGGTGCTGCCGCCTAGCTCATAAGCACAAGGTCCTGAGTTCGATCCCCTGTACCAAAACAAAACAAAACAAATGAAGTATTATAGTAAAAGACATTGCCATGAGTCCCCCTCACAACCCTTCCCCTCGCTTCAAACACACTTATGCCATCATTCTTGCTACCTTCTAAAGCAGATCTAGAAGTCCTCTTTTGGGAAAATCAACGTTTAGTCACCACTGTCATGGCTCCCTCAGTGTCCTGAATCTATCCATTTCCCTTTTAGGATCACTTTGATTTTTAGGAAGAGCCAGAAGTCACATGGTGCCAGATCCAGTGAATAGGAAGGGTGAGGACACAAAATCACGTTTTTAGAAGCTGCCTTTCCTTTGGATGGTGCTCACCAACAGCAGTCCCTGTATTCTCGGTCATACCTTGTGAAGACCCTCAAGAAAGAGAGCTTCCCAAACTGCTGCAGAAAGCAGCAAGAATGATGGGATAAGTGTGTTCAAAGCAAGGGGAATTGTTTGGTGGAGGATTCATGGCAATGTGTCTTTTACTGTAATAAAGGTTTTTAATTTAAAGATTCACTATATATTTTGATCACTCCTTTTTAAAGTAACTGTGAACAAGAAACCAGGGGAAATGGAAAGGAAATGGCTCCAACTTCCCTTTGGGTGTGAACGCCTTTAGAATTGCTCTGCTATAGTAAAGTTTTCAACCACACACTCGGTTTGTTCTGATCCCCTCTGAACTGCAAGACATGCATATCCAGGAGGAGTGGAGGATGGGGTGTACCCTGTGCTCAGTGCCAGCTGGAGACATGAGCATGAGTGAATCCACTTGTCTTCCCTGTCCTTTTGGGAGTTCACTTTCCAAACTTATGTATCCTGTTTCAGGGTATGTGTGCATGACAAAATTGGCTTTATAAAAACCCAAGGCCATTAAAAATGGTAATTCTCTCTCCATTTTTGAACATTTTTGTCTAATGACAAGAGACATTCTCTGCACACAGAGACTGGTTTGATATTCAACAAAATGACTTAACTGATTCTTAACCTGTCAAGTCTTGACAAAACTTTAGTGTTAGCTCAGTGGTTTCACCTCCTGCTGTGCAAGTGCAAGGACCCAAGTTCAATCCCCGGTACCAAAAACAACTCCAGTGGATAAGTATGTTTCTGTGTCCTTAAATAGGATCCTCAAAGCCCTTTCTTTTGCATGTAACAACCAATACAAACATCCTTGGCGGGTGAGCAGAGGTTTGGGTCCTTAAGTGAGTATTTCTGCAAAAGGTGCAAATACATTTGATTCAGAAAAAAATGAAGAATCCCTGTAGAATAAGAAAATGGAAACATTGCACTTATGGTACCAGCAATTTAATTTTGAATTCATAGAGCATATGAAGGATTTACAGATACATTCTAAGCTTGGAAATGAGTGGGTCACAAAATATCAGCCTGAGAAAATTCATGGGATGCCACCCACCATGTCTGTCTTTTGACAGCATTTATAACATACATTACTTTTTTATCATTATCAAGAGAAGTATTCTTTACTTCTCTCTGGCTATGGAAAGGTAGAATATATTTTTGTGAAAATTTTGAATTTTAGGAAATGAAATGTTATAGATTCAGGACACCTCTTTGCACGGTCCAAAATAAAGGAAAGAAAGACGTAGATTCTTACATTTATCACAGCCGTGAACGGGCATATATTTGACATACACAAATCTCTGACAAGGCTGTGGTGTGAAGCTTTGGAAGATCCCGCTGCTTGATCTCTCTGGCCCTCAGTTTGGGGGCCTGTATAGGGACATGCTAGGGACTGAAAGCAACAGCGTTTGTGAAATGCCTGCTGTGTGTCGGGCCAGCGGTTACGGGTGTGGGGCTCTTCTGCACATCTCTTTCCACCTCCGACTCCCACCTCTTGCTAACTCTGGTAGCTTGAAAACGGCCACGCACAGTGAGAACATCTGCACAGGGAAACGGCAGCAGCACGGCCAGGGTTTTGCTTTCGGTTTCACTGAGGCTCTTCATCAGCGCACCTTGCACCTAGCCCATGGCCAGTGCTCATTAGTAGCTACTTACCACATGGGCTAGTTCATCTCTGATGTTAGTTTAACTGGCTTGTGAGACTCCTGGTAAAGTACTACAACAGGATCTTGGGGTTCCTATTCTCACCAGTGGGTGAACCCATGGATGTTCACAGCTGTGCTGCTAGGAGGTGGGCTCTGATGGAACTGCAGGAGTGGGGGCTACCTTTGGAGGGAACTGCTCTCCCCAAAGCTCTTCCCCTTTGCTCTGCTTCCCAGCTACCGCTAGAGCAGCTTTGCTATACCAGGCCCTTCTGCCATGATGTTTCTGTGTTAGAAGCAGCCATGCATAGACTGAAACCTCTGAATCAGTGACCCAAATAAACTTTTTCTCCTTCAGTTATAGGTGTCAGGTATTTTGTCCCAGCCATGGAAAATCTGACCAAAACAAAAAAACTGATACCCGAAAAGTGGAATTGTTTCTGAGATAATACCCAACTATATGGTTCAGAAGCCTTTGGAACTGGTTTGTGGGAGGAGTTTGGAAACCTGGAGAAACGCACTGGGGAAGCCCTAAAATGCTGTGAGCAGAGCCTGATGGGTGATTCCAGCTAAGACTCAGAAGACCAAAATGTTGATAGCAATGAGGAAAGCACAAGCCGGGTTCCGGTGATTTCAGACAGGAACAAGGAATACATTGGGAATTGGTCTACAGACTATGCATGTTACACTCTGAAAAAGTTTGTCTATGTTTTGTCCATGCCCTAAAACTTCATGAGAGTGAGCTTAAAAGCCACTAATTAACTGATCCAACAGAGGAAATTTCAAAGTAGCCTAACATTCAGGCTGAGATATGAATACTGCTGGTTGCTTTTCACCAGATTTATAGTGAGAACTGGGAGCAAAAAACAAAGAAAAACTATTTTTAAACTTAAATGTTGACCCAAAAGAGATCATGTATAAAGTTGGAACCAAAGAAAATGTAGTTGCTAAAGAGATTAGTGTCACTAAAAAGAAACCAATTACTCTGAACCAAGACAAGAAGAAAGATGCCTTGAGGGTATCTCAGGAATCAGCAAGATCCCACTCATCTCAGGCTCAAGGATGCAAAAGTGTTAAGTTTTCATTTAAGAAGAGAGCCGTGGGTACCCTGTTCAAGAAAGGCCTACTTGGACTGGTTTGGATTAGTATTAGTTTCCCAGGATTCATTTTACTCTACTCAGGCATTCAGGCACTCAGTGGTCCAAGGGAGCCTGGCTACTGCTTCAGCTCATGGCAGACATTGACATTGTCCATATGGTACTAATCTTACTGGCATACAGGGTTGTGAGGTTATAGAGGCTTCCATCAAGATTTCAAGTGAAGGTCTGGGAGACCAGGCAAAGTATGACAAGATCAGAGCTCCTGCCAGGAAAGTGCAATGTGTGAAGCTGTGGGAACAAAGCTGATGGTTCAATGGAGACCCATGAAGTTGGACTTGCCAATGTAGCAAGTGGAACCAGCCCCAGAGAGAGACTGTGGGCTGCAATTCATAAAACTAATGGGTGTGGCCACCCCACCCTTCTGGAACTCACATCTCACCATGTGGCCCAAATATTAGGTACAGAGCTACAGGACTTCATGCTTGCACTGCTGACTCTCAGTCTTTCTTTGATGTTATTCTTTTTTTTAATCTTCCTATGCCTGTCTTTGGGCATGGGAATGTTTACTCTATACCACTGTGTCTTGGGAATAATGTATGTGGCTTGTTTTTTATTTTTACAGTGATTCAGAGCTGAGAGATTGCCTTGAGTCTCAGAGGAGACTTGGACTTCTTGAACTTTTAAGCAATGCTGAAACTGTTGAGACTTTGGGGAAGGGACTATTTATTTAGGGTTGTATGCACATCATGTTAGGTGGAATTATGACTTTGTTATTGTGGGGTTTTTTGGAGACTTAGTATGGCTAAAGAATATGCAATTAGGTGTACATTTGACAAGGGGTGGATTTGTGTCAGTTTGACTGGATTAGGAGACTGAAGAAGAGGTGATTGGATGATGGGGGTGCTGTACTCATCAGTGGGTTAATCCACTGATGTCCATAGCTGAATGTGCTGTGAGGAGATGGGACCCTGAGAGCTTTCCCTTCAAGGGTATATGTCTTGCTCTGGGCTCTGCTTCCCAGCCACCAGGAAGGGACCAGCTTTGCTCCACCATGCCCTCTGGTTATGATTTCCACTTTGGAGCCCCTGGACTGAAATCTCTCAATCACTGAGCCAAATAAGCTCCTTTAAGTTGTGAATGCTGGGTACTTTGCCCCAGTGATGGAGAAGCTGATTAAAACACTGTTATATGTGTTGGGTGATCCACTGTAACTAACATACTCAAAATTCTGAGCCACTCTGCTTAGACCTGACCAAGAGAAAAACAACCTAAGAGGACTCAATCAGCTTTCCATGACTGTGTGGCCAGAATTTTAGAGTGATAATTTCATTAATATCCCTATGACCACAAGAAAGAGTGAAAGAAAGTGTGTGTTTGATCAGCATAGACTTTTGAAAAGAAAATAGCAGCTCCAGTACTGGTCTTCCTTTCAAATGAGCAGTGGCTTAGAAGCTCAGTGGACTCATGGAGCAGGAATTTGACTGATGTCACTGAAGCGGACAGAGTTCCAGTTTCCCCCTTAAGAGAATGTTAAACATGACAGTTTCCCTGGTAGACAGAGACTCAAACTACATTGCTTTTCTGCTTGGACACATTATGAGATTTCCTGGAACCACAAATCTCAGGAAATAGATAAAACTCCAGAGAGTTTAGATTAGTATTAGTTTCTCAGGATTCATTTTATTCTGCTCAGGCATTCAGGCACTCAGTGACAACTTCAGCTGTGGATTTCTGAGTTCATCATGATAGCACATCCATGTTCATACTTGTCTTGCCTAGCTCATTTCCTGTTAGCCAACTGATGAGAGTCAGAAAAACTCTATCTACAAACCAACTTCTATCTTCCCCACTACCCTTTCCTCTCCCATTTCTTCTTTTCTTTCTGTTTTTTATATTCTCTGTATAAACCCAGTAAAGAGCTGGCTATTATAGCAGAGAGAAGATGTTCCTACATCAGCTAAATGGGCAGTAAAATAATTCAGATAGGGAAGGCTAAATTCTAGAGACCCCAAGGATAGCAGGAAGATCAGCACCACCTGAAAAGGAGATGTCAAGGTGCGTAAGTACTGGGGACCCCTGACACATTACCGGGAACCTCTGCAATAGGCTCCAGTCTCCTGCTCAGTGTACGACACAGGCCTGAGGGGGGAAAAAACTAGAAGAGAGAACTAAGAGAGACAGAAAGTGGGGCACCAGGACAACCAATGCTATTGCAACCAACAAAGGCACTGGCCAGTTCAAGCCACTGATCTTTACTGGCAATCAATTGGGGTAAAGGCAAGCTGCATGCAAGGCCAGTACTACTGTGAGGATGTGCAGTTGTATGGTTTCTATGGAAATTAATGTAAGGAAGGCTCATAAAGGACAAGACCAAGCATTCTCGAATTGGGAATAGAATAGACAAAATATATGATTGTAATTAGAACACTGTCCTTCTAGTCAGAAGGTTTCAGTTGTGGGAATGGAATTTGGGTGCGAGTTACTCTGACCTCTGCACATAGGCTTCAGCCGGACTCACTTCTATAAACAAGCCGACTGTGCTGCTCGCAGCCTGTTTGGGGCATGATCAATATTGCAGTCTCCCGCAGGTAAGTCGTGAACACCAAGAAATCCAGCAGCAAGAAGCAAGGACGCAGTCATAGGAACTGGGGAAAAAGAGGAGAATCCCAATTTCTGCAAATACTGAGCTACAGAGAGCAAAAGGCAGGGAAGACCCTATCTCAGAGGAGCCAGATCACAGGGAACCGGGGCAGCATACAGATGTCGGACCAGAGTGAAGAAAAGAAACCAGATAATCAGAAACACAGCGAGTCTTGAGAAAGCATAAGGCAAAATCAAAGGGGATTAACAAGGAGACTGGCTTAGTGCAGATGTCTGCCCAGGAATCTTTGGCTGATAAAAGATCTGAGAAAAATCTGTAGACAAAGTCGCTTTGATAGCACCATCTGCCCTAAAAAGAGTGGCATGACCCAGAGCCAGGACCCAGCTGAATTATCACAGGACTTAGCAGTATGTTTGCACAAAGACCTCAGTCCAAAGCCGGTTTTTCTTCCACCAAGTAACCCAGCCTTATCAAATTACGACTAAGTTGACGCTAAAAACACTTAATATGTGTAGGCAGCAGCTGTGGGAACAGCATTGTTCTAAGGAAATTAATCCCCAGAACTTTTTATTCTTGAGCTAATAAATATGGAGTTGTTACTGAGGATTATATAATTTTGAAATATTTGTGTCATACAAGTAACAAATAACCTGAAATGTTTGTATTATGCAAGTAGCAAGGAACTAAATCCCACCAGAGACCGGGGTCTCCCAAAATTTGTGGGTGATCCATAATGGTTTTCACAAAACATACATTTGTAAGCAGGACCAAACTTACCCAGAGTAAAGAGCCTCCATATGCTGAAATCTTTCCCTGATCAGCCAAATTCCAAGACTTCAAGCTCTTGCTGTGAGTTGCTGACTCACACCTCAGAATCTATTGAGCATCTTCTACTATATTAAAGGAATGAACAAAATTTGGGGACTATAAAGACAGATGAGCATGGGTTCCTGCCACTGAAGAATCCAAGTGTGATAAGGATTGAGGAGTGGTAGTTTGGGAGGCAAGGAAGAGGAGCGAGCGCGTATATTTACACTGTGGGTCAGCAGACAGGGAGGGAGGAGCAGGACCGGGATAAGGAGGCAAGTGAGCCACAAAATACAAAACAACTCTGCTCGTTCATGCATTTATTCATCAAATACTTGTTAAATATGTATGATGTTTGTAGGCATTTGATGTGGTAATATGTAAAAGTCACCCTGGTCTCGGGAGACTACACCACTAACAAGTCATAGCCATGACCTGTGAAAAGACAGAAATACAATCATGGCACACAGCTCGGGAAGAGTCATATCTTTTATTTCTTTAACCCATGGGTATATCCTCAGGCAGTGTCTAGCCTACAAGACTCGATAAATATGATTTGAGTAAGTAGAAAAATGGATGGTCACAGGGTGTCTGGGAAGCCTCCTAGCAGGAAGCAGCTTGGGAGACCAGACTGGAAGGATAATGAGACACGGCCAGGAGAAGGGCAGCAGTCTTCCAGGCACCCGCTTAGGGGACTGGACAAGAGGCTGTGAGTTCCAGAAACTCCTGTGTGTGAAGGCCAGGAATGGGGCAGGGAAAGCATCTCAGAGAGATCACATTTTCTCTGAGTCCAGTGGGAAGCCTCTGAGGATTTTAACTGGGGCATGGACACCACCTGCTTCAGGCTTAGTGGGTCACCCTTGCTTCAGGGTGACACCAGACGGTGAATTGAAAGAGTACAGGACCAGGACCAGGGAGGCCAGTGCAGAGGCCATGAGGCCCAACAGCCTGGGCAAGGCTGGTGTCCACAGATGCACTTAGCAAACACCGAAGAAATACGGAGGAGGCAGCTCATGGCTCAGCAAACACAGAGACTTTAAAATATTGTAGAATCAACCCACTGGTTTGAACATCATTGAAATCACTCCATTCACTTTTGATAGTTCACTGCCATGTCACTTAGAGGGTGTTCTGGATGACATTAACATTTCATTAAGTGAATTCCGGCAAAGCAGATTGCCAGTCCCTAGTGTGTGTGGGCCTTGCCCAATCAGTCGAAGGCTGGATGAGCACAAAACAGATCTACTTTTTAGTGATTTATCCAAGACTTCTCTGTACGCAGAAGACATCCTTCCATGTATGAGCTGGAGCTTATTTGTTTACTTGTGCAATAAAATGAGTGCCTGCCATAGTTTAACACAACTGTGGGTGTATTTGGGTTTCCGATGACAGAGGTAGGACATGGTTATAAATGTAGTCGGTGCAGCAGTACCCCTCTCTCTTGCAGCAATGGTCACTGTATTCTATAGTTCATTGCACGTTTATCCAGAATGTTCTCAAAATGCAACAGTAGTATAAAATGTTATAAAATTCTGCTTCCTTTTAACAATACAACAGCAACATCTTTCCATATCACTGTCTATAGACACTTCATTCTTTTGAGTCACTGCATATTATTTTATTTTCTAGATAATTTTGCATCTACGCATTTTGCTATAGATAGGCAGTCAGGCATTTCTAGTGCTTTGCCAGTAGAAGCAACATTATGGTTTTGAGACATTCCTCTGATCTAAAGTTGCTTTTGAGAGTCAGGATAACACCACCCACCCAACGGAAGCAGAAATGGAGACGTCTTCAGGAGCGTTTCCCGAGACTGAGCATACAGGGGAAGATTTGCCAGTGAGGAACAGTAGGTATTCCTGGATGTGAAGGGACTGCCTGCTGAGACTTTGCCATCTATCTATGTGGTGTCGTCAGGGCTTCCCCACTTAACTGGAATTTGGGGAGGATTGGGAGCTGCTACCCAGGCCTTCTGCACAACAAATTGGATTAATATTTCAAGTCACATCCAGGACATAGAAAGATGGTGACACAAGGGTATCTAAACCTTTCCTCTTCCTGCACATCCAAGTGGAGGTGACCTGGTAGCTAAGAGAGAGCTCCCCACAGGGGGCACACAAAAACTGAGTCCCGTGAGGCTGAGACAGGAGGATGGTGAGTTCAAGCCCATTCTGGGCAACTTAGTGACTTTGTAAGACTCTGTCTCAAAATAAAAATTTTAAAAAGACCTGGAGACTTAGTTCAGTGCAGAGGCCCTGGGTTCAATCTGCAGTAATTCAAAACAAGCAAACAAAACACAACAAAAACTGAGTCCCTGGATGAATACTATTTAGAATAAATCGCCTGCATGGTCCAGTGGTGTTAATGCCCACACACTCCCGTGAGGACATTAACAAAGTTACCCAGGGGCCTCTGACTCCAGGAGAGCCTGCAGAGGAGGCTCCAGGGCACACCGGGGCAGTCCAGGCCTCACCAGCAGAAACACCGCCATGGATGGAAGATGTCCCGCAGGGTCTCCCGTGTTCAGAGGCAGAGCTTTCAGAAGGCAACTGGATCGTGAGGTGCTGTGCTCCTCCTCTCTGCGTATTCATCCATTGATGAGCTCAAGGCGGATTTGCTGGGGGGAGGTGGGTCCCTGGGCTGTGATTCTTTTCCTGGTCCTTTCTTCTCCCCTGCTTCCTGGCTGCCGTAGCTTGAGCAGCTTTTCTCTACCACACCCTTCCACCATCCTATGTCTGCCTTGGAGCCAGCCAACTGTGGACTGAAACCTCTGAAACTGTGAGCCAAAATTAACCTCTCCTCTGTGAAGTTGTATATGCTAGGTGTTGTGTTTGAACAGTGGAAAGGTGACCAGTACAAGCACACTTGCGGCCAGAGCCACAAAAGGAATCAACAGAGGTCATGAGGACAATGAGCCATCTCGGTCATTTCCCAGAACCCAGAGATGAACTGCTGTGAATTGACTGTTAAGTTGAATGCATGTAGCAAGAGAGTCACTACCTTCACTCCCACATCATGAGCCCCATGCACCACACCATGTTCACTAGATCCAGGGGTCCTGCAACAGAGCCGGGAAGGTGCCAGTAGTAGGTGCTGTGAGTGTCCATCAGAAGCTCTGAACTCTCCCATTTGAGCTAATACCAAGCGTTAGTTATCAAGGTGCCTGCTTGGAAAGCCACAGCCATTCCAAAAAGCAGCATTCATTGTCATTCCTGTGACTTTTGACTTGACAGGGTCTATTGTCTGGGAGCTCAAAGCACCTTAATAACACAGCTCCCCCTACCCTATGAGCCTCCTTGCTAAATCCCAAAGCCCGTAGGGTCTCTGGCCCATGTTCCCACCACAGGACCTTTCTGCCAACCTCTTAAAATTATAAGGAATCCCCCAGGGGCCCAGGGGACTGACCCAGTGTCACCTATTAGTTCCTGGGCAAACACGATGTGCCATGAGCCACAGGGACTCCTGCATGTACCCACTGACCGAGAGCTACTCCTGGTCCTGCTGGGCCCTGCCCGTGTTCTTGCAGAGGCGAGGTGCACACACCGCCCTCTGCCAACTGCTCACTCAGAAGCCCAGGGCCTCCCACGCCCAGCGGGATGGGAAGGAAGAGCAACTGGAGCCTGCCCTGCACCAGGACAGGTGTGCTGCTTCCATGAGCCACACCCCAGGCCCCTCTCACTGTGCACCCGAGTCTTGGGCCACTGTGACCTGGAGACATAGCTCAGGTATGTACCTACCTGCCTTGGTTAAATTCACCTCCATTGTTTGACTCCTGATCACGGCCTGCAAACCCGAGAGAGCAGAGTCCAGAGTGTGCACTTACCGTGACCTGGCGATCAGAAGGGCCCTGGGCTATTAGAGACATTTAGAGCTAAATGGATGCACATTGAGGAGATACTCTTAAGTGAAATAAATAGGACACACGTGTAAACACCGAATAGTTTCTCTGGTGTGAGAAGCTGAAAGTGTAAATAAGGACTATTATCTATTATAATGTGAAATAAGAAGAAAAGGGGCAGAAGGGAAGGGGAAAGGAAAGAAAGGAATGGAATTAATATGAGAAAATGAAAAAATGGAAACAAAGTCTTTGTAAATAGGGAGGAATGGAGGGGGTGAAGGGAGGGCAGAGAAAGGGAGGAAAATAAGAACACAGAGAGGTTATGTAAAGGTGCAAATTTCCAATGATGAATGTCATCATATTGTATACCTAAAATGTACCGATAAAATAAAATTTAAAAAACAACAACAAAAAAAGAAGGGTCCTGGGCTCTGCAACACTGGGGACACAGGGAGCCTGCGGCCTCGCAGAGCACAGCCAGGCCTCACCATGAGCTCCCTCCTCACCAGCGCCATGGAGAAGGCCTGCTGCCCGGTCCGAAGAAACCGCTGGAGTCCTCCCTGTTGGCTCGGGGTGCCGAGTGGCTGGGCTGACCTGCGGCTTGATTACGGGTCCAGCACACAGACTGGCTCAGAGAACTGTCCTCTCTCCAGTGTGGCTTCACTGAGCAGGCCGAGGGTGTTGGGAAGAGTTACTATTCTGACTCCAGTGTGGGCAGCCGGCTGTGACCCAAGGAAGGGACTGGTGACAGTCTGGCATGGAGAGTGAAAGTCAGGCCCTCTCGGAGGCCAGAGAGGTAAAACACCGTGAGCAGAGTTTGAAAGGGGATCATGCTGAATGTACATATGTTAATAATGTAATCCCAAACAACTCCAATGAAGAGTTCACTGGGGCTGGGGTAGGCGCTGTATGTATGCTTTTTGCCACTGATGTCTACTGAGTCCTTGGTGTATAGCAGGCATCATGCTAAAACACTTCACAAATGCTTCCACATTTAGTCCTCGGGACAACTATATTTATTAGGTGCTGCTATGATGAGAAGACCAAGATCTACAAGGTTAAGTAAATGCCCAAGTTCATATAATTGGTAGGTTTCCCAAATCTGGATTTAAACCGGGAAAGTCTGACTCCAGAGCCTGCGCTTTGGCCTTTTACCTACATAAAAGAGAGGCATAGGCCTGAAAGAGCAGTATCAGGATGTACAAAGCCACATTAAAGTAGAAGTTAGGAGAATGCTAAATTTTTAGCAAGTTATATTTAAAGCAGTACTAATAAGGCAAGGATTTACTCTTCAGAGGCAAATGGTATATCCCAGGTTTCACCTTGCGCGACGATTCCAGTTGATAGGGCAAGACTACCTGGAGTAGGTGTTAAATAGGTTTCTGAGAATGTCTAGGCAGAGTTGGAAAGAGTGCTGACACGGATTGCCAATGTCTACCCGGGGTACAGGAGAGGGAGGAGCAGCACATGCACCGTGCCCTTGCCATTTATGACACAAGTTTGCAGATGGCAGAGAGAAAGAGCAGGATTCCTTCAAGGACACAGGCAGAGATTGCTACAGATATTAGCCAACATCAGACAGGTCTAACAATGCCCAGTGGTGTCTACCCAGGAGGAACCAGGAAGGAGGTCCATGAGTGGAGGCCCCAGCATGCTCTTCAGCAGTCACCAGGTGGGTCCCTAAGGGTACCCAGTGACAGCAAAATTCCTTTATTGGCTGAGGAATGCTGCTCTGCAGTCATGGAGCTGGGGTCTCAGAAGTCTCCCCACACAGGGTCTATTCCTAAAACACAGAGAGGAGCTGAGCTGGCAACAGGGAATTAAGTAGCCCTCATTGGTTCTGAAGCTCCAGAAGGGACAAGGCAAGACAGCCATGCGGCAATCTAGGGCCGAGGCTGGGGGATTTTAGTGACCACTGCATAAAAAATGAAACAACGGCCATGGCAGCCCTCAGCTTATCTGCCGCAGACCACGTTCCTGGCAGGTGGGAACAGCTGCACCACACACGCACTGGGGAATCTCTGGGTGGAAAATTGGTTTCTTCCTGGCTGGACTCTTAAAACCCTGCTGTGTGTTCCAGGAAGAACAAGTCTCTGACCTCACTGGCCACGCAGGCGAACTGGATTTTATGTACAGATTTAGTTTGCGAGGCGCATTGGGTAATATCTGCTGAAGTCAGCACTCTGTAAGACACTCTGAGAGCACTGCACCAAAGTCACCCAACAAGGACGTGGCTGTTTTGGGACGAAACTGAGAGACATTCGGCTTCCCTCCCAGTGCTGCTCAGAAGGAGACACAGAGGAGATGACTCTGGTGAAGGGCCTGAGTTAAAGGACTCTAGAGTCCATGGTTCTACAATTCTGTTGCCTGCTTTACTGACATTTTTCCCACAAACAAACATTTCCAAAGCAGGCTGAATTGATCTCAGCCTGATCAAGTCTCTAAAACAATATGTAAGCCAGGCGTGGTGGCTCAGGCTTGTAATCCCAGCACTCAGGAGGCTGAAGCAGGAGGACTGCCATGATTTCAAGGCCAGGCTGGGCTACATAGTGAGTTCGAGGCCAGCCTGAACTACACAGTGAGACCCTGGCTCAAAAAACTAAATAATAATAATAATAATAATAATAATAATAAACAGTATATAAGTCCCCACATGAGACTTCCAGCGAGCAATGGCTCCTGGGTTGCATAGTTCAGCAAAGAGCGTTGTTGGGAACTCTGGTTGAGACACTGGAGAGAGCTGATCCGTCACCACGAGCAGCCTCTCCAGACCTGGAGCCCACCCAGCTGGTTCCCAATGGCGTTTTTCTGCCTCCATCTCTTCAAACTGTGCAGAGCTGTTCTTGCCAAAGCGACAGCCGTGACCCACTCCTCAGACTCTGTCTGCCAAGGACCGGAAGCGTGCGGTCCCCACATTCCCATGTAGGAGTCTAGTCCCGCTAGGAAGGAGTGTGGAGGAGGGTCCAGGGGTGGCTGGGGTACAGGATGCGCTCATGAACAGGGCCAGGGCCTCCTGGGAAAGGCCAGGGAGTGGGCTGGATCTCTCCACCCTGGGGAGACAGCAGCAAGTCACAGAGCCAGCCCTGCCCACACCTGGACCTTGGACTTCAGCCTCCAAACCATGAGGAACAGATGCCTGTGTTGAGCCACCTGACTAAGGATGATTAGTGATAGCGGCCCGAACTGACTAGGACACCACCGGAAATCCTTTTAGGAAGAAGGAATGGGGTATGGTTATGAATTTTAAATAAATAAGCTTTAGAATGACATTCTAGCTCTTAAATATAATAAGCATAATATATATTATACACTATTTAATATACAGTGGCACAGTTAGCAAAAAAACACAAAACCAGTGTACCCAGCATAAAATCTGACTCCCTTGGGTTGGACAAGAGACCCCACCCTTTGCTCTCTAGCAGAGGACAAGGGCTTAGCCACACAGGGTCAGCTTCTGGTTATTTTCTTCTTTGCAGCTTAGCTAAACTCGCTAGACAGAGAAGACCAGAGACTTAGTGAACAGCAGTGCCATCTTGGTGTCACCAGGCAGCATCTGAGGGACTTCCTTTGACCAGGGCCACCGTGGCACTGAGCTCCTGTCCCTGCAGTGGTCGGTCAGCAGCTGGCCCTGCATGGTGACCCCACCTGGCGTCTTCTCCTGCCCTCTGCCTCTCCACCCTCTCTTCTGTTTAAACATCACCTCCTAGAAGAATTCCTCACTGACAGCCTGACTACTCCACACCTGACACTGCTTTGCACCTCCGCACTCTGCTTCATGCAGGCACAAAGCCCCACCTGCAGGGCACTGGGCCAGAGTGGCCCTGAGAAATTTGGTCTTCGATCCCATTGTCTGGCTGCGGGCTTGCAAATGGCAGACAGGCAGGCAGCTCACAGTCGAGGCCTTGAGCACAGCAAGCGAGGCCCAGGGGACACAAAACCTGCACAAGGGTGGCCCAGAGCATTGGCACCGCTCATCCCAAAGGCATTCACAGCAGCTGCTGTCCGGACCTGAGCCCCACAGAGCTGGCAAGCGGGCTGAGGAGGGAACCCAGACTCTGCCCGAGGCTTTGGTGTCTCTCCATCCCATGCCGGGTCCCCTCGGAGCAACTGAACAAGAGAGCGTCTGTAACGTTGGCCTCCCCATCTGTGTGGAGCAGGGCCTGGCTCAGCGCAGGCGTGTGATGAATGTGTCAGCGCGAGAGCCTCAGGAATGAGGGGCAGATTGTAAGCCAAACGGAGAGGGGCCCGGTGCAGCCTGCCCCTTCAGGCCGACAGCTCCAGTGACCACAGCTCACAACTTCGAGAGTCTGGTACCCAACACAGGGCAGCATCTTCCTCCAGCGCCTCTGCTAGCCTTCTTCCTGGTGATAATCTCTTCTGAAGTTCATGACGTTAGAAGACACAGCCCTGCTGCTGAGGACGATCAGAAACCTCTTCTTTCCCAAGGCCGCCCTGATCCTGGTCCCCTGGACCTGGCTGTCGCCTCTGGCTTCAAACTTGTGCTGCTGGGAGTGCTGACTCCCTCCCTCCACTCAGGCCGCACCTGTTTCCTGGCCCAGCCCTGCACTCCGGGCTGATTTCCAGCTACGGACTGGGTTCCTACTGGCCCCACAGCTGGAGGAAACAAGACCAGGCGGTAAAACAGCCAAGGGACCAAATCATTGCCCAGGTCATCCCCTCTGTAGGACAGGAGAGGGGCTTCCACAAAAGCTGACCCAGGACAGCAGATGGAGCAGAAATGAGCAGCTTAAAAGTGTTTCAGCAACAAAGGTGGAGGTGAGAGGCTGAACTCCACAGGCTATGAGTTACCCCCCTGCAGTCTATGGAGGAAGCAGGAAAGACTTCTCTAACTGCTACAAGTTAGTGCATCGTTAAAAGGCCCCATTTAAAACCACACTCCATTAAGGAAGGTTAGGGAGGCATTTCCCGGGCCTCCAGGAAGGTGACAGCAGAGAGGAGAGGCATGGCCTTGCTCAGAGAGATCACAGAAGGGAGTTTTCCCAGTGCCAGTGAATTTTAATACAGAGTCAGAGAGGCATCAAACACCACAGAGCAAACTGCAGCTCTTCCCATGGCCCTTCTGCAGGAGCCTGGGGCCTCTGCAGAGGCTGGAGGGACACTGGAGGGACGCTGGAGGCACCTGGTTCCACCTGCCCTGCAGTGGTCTGGAACCACTGGGCCTGTTTCCACGTGGATTGGTGTCACCTGTCCACACAAGTGCACACGCACACACCCACACACACGCACACTACAGCAAGCTAAGGATGCTCTCTAAGACAGTAATCAAACCTCAAGAAAGGAGCCAGTGTCTGGGTTTTAAGGGATGATCGATGTACACTTCTGGTTTGCTGATAGAAATGAGTGTAAAGAAACCGCCCCAGAAATCTTTGCATTGGTGCGCACTAGCAGGCGTACAGCGAGCAGCAATGCTTTGCATGGGGCTTTAAAAAGTCTTTGAAAACCAGGCGTGGTGGTGCACACCTGTAACCCCAGCACTCTGGAAGCCCAAAGCAGGAGGGCTGCAAGTTCAAGCCTAGCCTGAGCAACATAGAGACTTAGTAAGACCTTGTCTCAAAATATAACCTTTTTAAAAATGGGTGGGGATGTTGCTCATTGCAAAGGCCTGAGTTCAATCTGCAGTAGCACAAGAAGAAGGAAGAGGAGGAGGAGGAGGAGGAAGAAAAGTCATTGAGAGCCACTGCTTGTCCCCGTTCTTGCTGACAGCACTGGAGACAGAGTCAGGCAGGTGTACTTCGGAGTCCCCATCGGCTCCTGGCACACACAGTCTCAGTGTTAGAAAAGGAATGAAAGTCTGACCTCCAAGCAATTGAATGCACAGGAAAATCTGCTCGCATAAACCAGCTGGGTGCTGGAAAGATTTGCCTCCAGCTTATAAAAACAGTCTCACCAACAGATGTCTGCTCTGCCCTGCAAACGTTACTGAGCGTACAGCAGCTCCACCTCCAACAGAGGCTCAGCGGGCTAGGCCTGAGGTCGGCAACACAGTCACTGAAAGCATTTGGGGAACTGTGGTGGGAGGGGGCCAGCTGCAAACCCCCATGGAGGGGTGTCCTGGCAGGGAGGCACACACTGGAATCTGAAGGCTGGGAATCTAATGCTGTGAGGCTTCCCACAAGGGCGGTAGAACGTCAGGTGGTGTGAGCTGCAGATCATGGCACTGACTCCAGAGCTGAGAGTTCTTCTTCCATCCCCAAAATAAAGACATCTTAATACCCTGATTGCCTTCACTTGACAGCAACATAAAGTACAAAAACTGGAAAAGCTAAGCTCTCAAAGTTGTAAGGGACCTCAGAAGTGATTTTGCCTAAGCAGACAGGAACTCAACTTGTACCTCTCCCAAATAAACTGATTTGAGTAAAAGATGGAAGTGCTGTTCTGTTTAAACTCTGACCTACAAAGACCTGCTGAACATATCCTAAGCCCTTCACAAGATGTAAATATGTGTATGTGCAAATGTCCGTGCATACATACTTCACACACACACACACACACTCTCTTACATTCTCCTGACCCTTCGTCTACAACAACCTCGCTGCTCATCAGAATTATCAACAGAGCTTTCAAAAAGCCTGACACTTAGTCCATACTCCAGAGCAAATAGGTTGAAATTCTGTGGGAATGGGACCAGCCATCAGCACTCTGCAACAGTCCTTAGACAACTGCAATGTCCAGTGAAGGTCAAGAACTGCCGAGAGAGAGAGAGAGAGAGAGAGAGAGAGAGAGACTGAGATTTTCATTTCTTTATTCATTCAACAAGCATTTATTGAGCTCCTACTATGTACCAGGCACTGTATTAGATTGAGATTATGACACAATATTATAGGTTATTTTTCACAAATAAAATAAACATGAATTAGTAAAAGAAAATAACCAGACCTTATAATTAGATTTCACTAGAAACAAACATCAAAGGCAAATACAATGTTCTAAATAGAATGTATGCAAAAAATAGTCGATTAAAAGAAATAAACAGGCATACAAGTGTATCTCGTGTAAACAAGAAAGCTTTAGTTGAAATGATACCTGCCCGAGCAATGCTCTGGATAGGCGGTGAACAAACACGTTCGGGGTAAACTGTTAAGTGGTTGAAAGTTACTAAATGCTCTAGACCAAAGACTGTGGTCCTATATGCAGATGTCACAAGGTGCCTGGGCCCTGAGGGATGGCGGCATGGGCGAGGAGGTTTTAAGACAGAGTGAGTCCTTAGGCACAGGAGGGGGACAGTCTTGCTGTTGTGGGAAGAGGAAGCCCAAGTGCCAAGGCCCTCTGAGGGGAGGGACCCTAACACCACGGGGAATGGCTGGGGAGACAGTGTGAGCAGCAAGAGAAACAGGGGCCATGAGTGGCCAGGTTGACACCGAGCTGAAGGACACGGTCCAGGCCACCGTGGCCTTAGAGGACACCCTGTCCATCAAGGTCTAAGGAAGACCACAGAGACCACTGTGACCATTTTAAAAGGGAAAAACAGTGCCAGGAACTGGGTTTCCAGAAGCAAACACTTGCTCACCCTTCCATCGGCCATTGTAGAGCACAGAGCAAGAAGGGCCCCGCCAGATGTGGGGACCTCAGCCCTGGGCTTCCCAGGCTCCAGAACTGTGAGAAAAATCTCATTCTTTATAAATTACCCAGCTTCAGGAATCCTGTTACAGCAACACAAAATAGACTGAGACACGTGGCCACAACATTCACAGAGTTAAAATTTTAACCAGCTCATGATACAAAGCACGGGCAGCGTCCAGGATGAGCTAACATGCACAGCT
Source organism: Heterocephalus glaber (assembly GCF_000247695.1). Next base: position 3,877,558 of record NW_004624835.1, on the reverse strand, counting down.
CCACCGCACTTAAGTTGGACATTAAAGCCCCATCACTCCAGGCGGAGACAATGATGAGCCATAAATCATGGTTGTCAACACTGGGGTCTGGGGAGAAACAGGACTGTGGGACAGACGCGGACAGTCTGCACTCCCCCACGGGACATTAAATCAGGGCTGCTCTCTGCTCTGAAGATGCCCTACAGAGTGTTAGTCCTGCCAGCAAGGCCCGGGAGCGGGCTCTGCCCAGAGTGGTTTGATGGCCTCACCAGACCACTGAAGAGTGGACTCGCTCCAGACTCCAAGCTGGAGGCAACTTTCCCCCTGCACTTCACCCCTGAGGCTCTGAGGATCCAGGCGACCCGCAGCCCGAAGAAGAGGTGGCAATGCAGCACCTGCGGCTGACTCTTCCACTGCAGGGGCTCGCGGCGCAATCGGAGGAAAGAAAGTTCCCCATGAAAGTAATCACTGAAGGCTTACTAACAAGGGACTGTGCCCAAACAATATGCCATCAGCTTCTGTAATTACTAACCAAAGCCCCACTATAAAAAAGAATATGCTACATGATACCCAAGATTTTCAAAAACTATATACCCCACCTCATCTACTTTTAAATTAACATCTAAAATTATATATGCTGAAATTTCTGGTTTATTGTAAATAATAACTTTACAAACTGCTACATTATATAATCAAGTATAAGATCATAACTGTTTGGTACCTGACATCATTCACTCTAAGAACTGAGAAAGCTTTTTTTAAATTTGTTACACATCAGTCCTACAGACTGGTGTGGCTTGTTCCGGTTTACTGGTACATGCTCAGATTCTGCCTTGACTATTTTCAACCCCGTTACCCTGTCTCCTTGTCCCTGTCTCCTTCTGAGCCCCTCCCACCTCCAAAAGTCTCCTTTCTAGAAGAAAGCTCTTCTCTTAACACCTGGAAATTTAGCATCCTTCTTTGTTCTATTTGAATTTATGTTTCTCATCTGCTTCTCCACACACAAAAAATCGATCCTAATATATTTTGCGGTAAAAATTTTATTTCTGAATTCTTGGATCACTCCATCATACCTGTAACAATAATATGTATATTTTTAATTTAACAATTTGTGTTATTTCCTGTACCTAAAGATGTTTTAAATTCTTAAACTGCACTCTATCTATGATAATCGTTTAATACAATGATCACAGTAAAATAAATATTAATTATAACAATACAAAAAATATACTGGGAATACATGTCCTAGAGATATGGATCATGATTGGACTTTTCTGTATATAGATTTGGCCACTAACACATAACTTTATTTTTTGTTAATGAGTTTAAAAGTTTTAAAATTTTATAAGCTGAACTAAGCATTGATCGCAGCTGGAATGAATATTTCATAGCATAATTTTATACTATAGGTTTTCACTACTGATTTGGGAGAAAAAGCACAAGAAGGTTTTATCTGTGTCTCGCTAATGTAGCTTGGAGAAGCTTCCTGTTACATGTCAGCGAATTAGTGTCACCCCCTACCTTGTTAGGCAGAGATGGCTGGCTTTCTAGACATAACAGAACACAATACTCCTTTGAAAATAGCTGAGAAAAAAGTTTACCTTACATGTCCTAAGGAGGCTGCTGCATCCCACACGTCTCACTGGTGGTCTCCGCTCTACTTTTGCAAGGCCCTGCAATCACTGGGCACTGAAGAGCCCTGGTTGGTCATTATGCACAGTTGTCGCTTCGCCCCCACACCTGAGCCAGAGCTCCCAGCACGGGCGTGTCGCCGTGCCTTTCAGAAGTCAGAGTCCAACCAGAGAAGACAGGGAGCCTTGGGGCTCGCGGTGCCCTCCTTGCCTGTCAGAGGCAGCCAGCCCTCCGCCAGGGACCTGGGGCTTGCACACCCCCGGCAGGGCAGGGTGTCCACATACGGTGTGAAGCGAGTGGTAATGCAGGTGGGCCCGGCCTTGGCTCCATTCTCTAGGAACGAGCATCTGTCTCCGAGGGGAGGCTGGGAGGTCTGGAAAGGGTTAGATGCTGGCACTCGAGCTGGGAGGAAGGGCTGGGGAAAGGGGTCAAAGGGCAGGAAGGCAGAGGTGGAGGAGGACTGTGGGGACCGACCCAAGGACTGAGCAGTTCAGCAGCGAGGACCGCAGGAGGTGCAGTCGTTGCTTTGTCTGTCCTGCTCCTCCCTCGCTGCGCTGGCGGGGAATGGCCGGGCCCTGCGGGGCTGCGGGGTCAGCACCCTGTGCGCGGCTCCGGAGCGGAAGGCGAGGGCTGGGGTCGGACAACTTGGGGTTCCTGGCTGAGCGCAGCCCTTGACTGCAAACCAGAGGGAGAAACAAGAACTGGGTGCATTTTTTCGTTAAGTTTATTGGTGCCTTTTAGGGATACACTATGACGGATGACGCTTACCACTGGAATTTGAACCTGCGTGTGATGTATCCTGGTTCTTACTTTTCCCCTTCCCCTGCCCTCCCTTCAGCCCCTCCATCCCTCCCTATTTACAAAGACTTTGTTTCCGCTTTTTCCTTTTCTCATATTAATCCCATTCCCTTCTTTTCTTTCCCCCACCCCTTCGCCTTTGCCCCTTTTCTTCCAATTTCACATTATCTATTATTCATTTTGGTGCTCATTTACACTTTCAGTTTCTCACACCAGGGAAACTATCCGGTATTTACACGTGGGTCCTATTTATTTCACTTAAGAGTATCGCCTCAATGTGCATCCAGCTAGCTATGAATGTCTCTAATTTATCATTCTTTATGGCTGAGTAGTACTCCATTTTATAAAAAAAAAACAAACCCACATCTTCTTTATCCAGTCTCCAGATGATGGGCACTTGGGCTGTTTCCAAGCTTTAGCTATTACACACTGTGCTGCTATAAACACAGGTGCACATATATCGCTGTGGTGTGATGGTTTTAATTCTTTTGAGCAAATACCCAGCAGGGGAATAGCTGCGTCAAATGGGACCTCCAGTCCTAATCCTCACTCACTCACTCAGAGCACCCGGGTCGGAGTACGTAAGGATACATTTCATAACACGCTTTGGAAAAAGTTCTACGGCCAATATTGCACGAAGCGTCTATTGGGTTCACTGAAAACCTTTAAACCCAGCCTACACACATGCCATGGAATAATCCACCGTGGCTGCTCACATTTGGGAAATATGTGTGCTATGTCCCTTTCGGCAGGTTGTGGTGTGCATGGACTCCTGCCCATCCTGAGGAGTCTCAAAGCAAACCAGGCCTTCCTTCCTCTAACCAGCATTTCTCATGGCTCTCAGCGCAGCACACTCTGCCTTCCACAGCGCCTCGCCCAGGAGAAGCGTGTCTCAGCAAGGCCTGGACAGGCAGCTGCTTTCTGCTTTAAGCTGGGGGTTCGGCAGGAGCACAAGGAGAAGGGGGCGGGAGTCGGGCAGGGCTGCAGCATTGTCATGGTGCACGAGTCCTGTAGATAGCCCTCGCTGTAGAAACTTCATGAGGGACAAAAGAATGTGACCAGCCTGAAATCTGGCAAGAGTGACCAACTCCTCTTTCAACACTGAGCCTTTTAAGTTCTTAACTCGTCAAACCCTGTGCTGCTGACCCTACAGGTCAGACCTCCAGCCTGCGCCCAGCCTGGTTTGCGAACGAGCTCAGCGGGAGTGTGAGGGGCTCAGCAGTGGGTCCCGGGGTCTGGGCAGCCAGAGCTCCGTGGAGCAGCGCTGCTCCCCGAACCCGCAACTCTGCCCACCCCCCAAGGCTTCTCGGTCCTGGCTGCAGCCACGCGGAGAGGCCTCTCTTTGGAACCCGAGGTACGGAGAAATGGACATTTTCTAATACTATTAATGACAACTTCTCTAGATGGCAATGGACAGATTTTTGGTACAATCCACACTTTGAGCCGCCACAGACCAGGGAGACTGGAAGCGCTCCCGGGTGGAATCGGGTCCTTCATGGACAAACACGAGCCGGAAACAGGGGGTCTGCAGAAGGCCACGGAGAGAGCAATCCTGGAGGCACAAAGACCACCCTCCTGGCTGGCCTGGGAAAGCATCGCAGTAATTGCTCCTGTGGTTCTAAGGTCTTGAATTAAATCATCCCTAAAGAATATCGGTACATAGATTCATAGCTAGGAGACTTTTACTGACAAATCGAAATCGAGATTTTGGTTCTGAGAAAGAAGAGAGCAGACAAGCAGCCTGCCGCGCAATCCCCCTCCTCCAGACGTAGCCTGCTCTTCTCTGCCACACACCAGGAGGGTGGCTTTCTCCGCGTCCTGCTTTGGAAACTGCAAAACTGTGTTCTGCTGAACCGAAATGCTAAGGTGCCACCAGGGGCTTCCACCCTTAGGCGTGAAGGGCTGAGTCTGAAGTGTTAAAGCCGCACTGAGCCCCCTCCCTGTACCCGAGACTTTTCACCGGGAAGCTGCACTGAGGAGATTGCTCGTCTCCTTGCGCACGATAACAGCTTTCTCACTAACCCCTCGGAACCAACGGCAACTGTAGCAGCATAGAGATGCTTTGTGGACGTGAGGTTTTAGGAGACCGTGCAAGTAGGAAATGGCACTCAAGGGTCTCGTGCCGGTGGCCACAGGGCGCCAGTTGTATCTCAGAGAAGAAAAGTCAGAGGTAAGAATCGTCCTCAGGGCCTCATCTTCCCTTCCCCAGATTCACTCCGCCACGGTCCCAGCCAGACTTCCCCACCTGGTACTTTCTTTGCGGATCAATTACTTTGCTCGGAAAGAGCAGGAAAAGCACCCTCGCCGCTACCCAGGCAACACTTGTGCAGGGTGAACCCTGTTTCTGCTCTCGCTGGTTTCTACCACTGTGAACAGAGAAAAAGCCTGCGACCCGGACACACGGTCTGCGTGTCATGTGCTGAGGGACAGAGATCCACACAGCCGTAGCGCACTCTCTCTTCCCGGGGCTCCCGGGGCGGAAATGCAAGATGCTGACCTGCTGCACCACCAGGAGGAAAGCTGCAGGCTCTCCTTCAGCCCTGATCCAAACCGGTGACTTCTGAAACAGAAACTAGTGTGGACAGGGGGCTGCTCCCCGGGAGACGCATCTGGCAAAGAGGGGACGTTTAGCGCAAGACTTCTTTCCTGCTCTGGGAGAATTCGATCCACCCCTCAAGGCCTGGCTCGGCCTTACCCTGCACCCTTCCGTGGACAGTCACTGTTGGAGAGACGCTGTTATTGACGGGGCTGTGCGACTCGCTGAGTCGTGTTGAGTCCACACAAAAGCAGCAAGGGCCGGGAATGCAGAGGTCCCTTCCTCAACCTCGAGTCAGCCGAAATGACTGCCAAAGAGAAAAGTGACAGCTCTGCCGGAAAGGCTGAATCACTAAGTCAGAGTCCTGTCCAAGGTCAGGGGCGTCCACACCGCGTCAGGAAGAGTATCTACAGAACAGGCTGCCAGGAACCGGGGAAGGGCTGAGCGAGAAACAGGCAGACGAATCGACCGTGCAGAGCAGGTGGCTGGCCAGAGCCAGGGCCCGGAAGGGGAAGCCCAGGGCTGAGGCACTGGGATGGAGCAGATCCAGAGCCCAGGACAGGCAGAAGGGACCCCCGGGGCCACTGGCTGGTGGCCTCAGGTGGGGCTCCCCAAGGACACCCGGATCCAGCCCTCCAACCCTCTGAGTCTCGCTGTCTGGAGCATTTCCATGCCTCAGCTTGCTGAAGAGATCATTGTATAGCAGGAAAGGGAGGCACACTGTTCTTTGGTTTGCTGTTGGTCCTCTCTACAAAATAATTGCAAAATTTGTGTTTTCAACAGCCAGTTTTTAAAACAAAATATTAACTTTTCCCTACGTTGGATTTAAGCCCGGGCTTAGCAAACTCTGGCTAGGAGACATGGAGAGTATTCGGGTCTCCAACTGCACATAGGCGTCTTCCCATGAATGCAAAGGCAAACAAACAAACAAACAAGCCTGAGCCACCAGTCTGCTTGCTGTGCCTGACTCCGCAGGCCTCACTAACACCCAGCAGCTCTTCTCAGCGAGGTCCGCTGAGTGGCTCCCACGCAGAAAGAAGATTCGTTTTCCTTTCCAGACATTGAATGGGTGACAGCTCTGTCAGAGAAGGCAGACCCGAGGTCAAGGGGTAATGGGTGTCCGGCCCAGTTCCTGCCACGTGTTCAGCCTCTGCATTGGACTACAGTGATAAACAGTAATAATTGTTAGGTCATAAATGAGTAAATTTGTGCAAACATGGAGGAACTGGTGCCCTCTCCTCCCCTACTGGACAAAACGTGCTTCTTTATGAAGTCACCACACTATCACTTAAGTTCAGTGTTACCTGTAACTGATTCACTAGGAACTCACTTGAGGGTAAAGTGATTCTTCTTATCATGATGTCTATTATTATGATTACAATAAAACGCAGCATGAACATTGTAATCGTCATGAAGCTAGGTGTTCTGATTAGTTCTGAATCATTCCTCTGGTGAACAGAGAGATGCCATTTGCTTTCTACTACGATTGTCAATGTCCAAGTAATTAGTTGTATTAATGTATTTGTTTTTGTTTTCTGGAGACAGGGTCTCGCTATGTAGTTCAGGCTGGTCTTGAACTCACGGTGATCCTCCTACCTCAGCCTCCTGAGCGCTAAGATTATAGGCGTGCATTCCTATGCCCAGCGTAATCTCCAAGTAATTGGAAAAAAATAAATTTATGTAACTCATGCTGGATACAATTTGGTCTTTTTATTATATGAAATAGATTTTAAAATTGTCATTACAAGGGATGATCAAATATATGGTGAATGGTTAAATTTTAAAATTGGTTATAGGGAAGGACACATTCCCCTTCATCTCCTTCAAAATCTTCCCTCTCATTTTGGACACATTTGTCCCACAATTCTAATGTGCAAATGACTTGCTGCACACCCCAGCCACAGCTCAGGGTGAGTTTAGTCTGCAGAAGAGGAAAGGGAAGCCTCCAGAAACCTACGAGCTCCTGAAGACCACACATGCTCTTCTCAGCTCCCGGGCCACTGCGCGTCAGGAAGAGGTGAGCGGTGTGTTCCTCTTCCTCACCCACAACGGGCTTCCCTGCGGGCCAGGTGGAAGCCCTTCCCGAAATCCCTTCAGCTCAGCTTCCTCACACTTCCCTGCAAACAGGGAGGAGGCACAGAGCAGCTGACCCTCTGTGTGTTGCAGGACTCTTTCTTTAACTCTGTTGTTCAAGGAAAGAAATCGAGGCGGGAGGCTGGAACCGGTGGGAGGTGGAACGAGCCGCAGGTCCTTCACCTTCTCACATCCGAAGGCAGAGTGCACTCCTGACCCTCAGCTCGGGTCGGTTGGCTTGATGACCTCGTGTGACCTTCAGGAGGATGTGCCCAACAGGATGTCGTGCAGGTGTGCAGCTCACTGCCTCCTCCCCTCCTTCAGGACCTTGAGGCCAGTTGGACAGCCCAGGAGCCTGGTGGGTGAGAGAGCGGACCGCCCCCAGGTGGTGGCTTCTGGGCAGCCAGCCTGCCACGTGTGGGCTCAGGGCCCCAGCATGTGTGTCCCAGGAAGCACAGTGAGCACTGTGTTGCTGCTGGTGACCTCGAAGCCACGCAGCGCCACTTCCATGGCACCATGTTCATTAGAAGTGAATGACCAAGCCCGATCGACACTCGCAGGGGGAATTAAACACCACCGCACCATGCGAGGTGCCCTGGAGTGGACAGGCTCTTCCTAGGCTCCCCCACTGGGCGGGACCTGCTCAGGGAACTAGAACAAGATGCTCCAGAGGCCCGGAGGTGTGAGTCTGCCCAGCCTCGCCAGGACAGAGAGCCAGAGCCTCCCACTCCGGTTGCTGTCAGGTGGAGCGGAGACCCCCACCCCGCTCGGCCCCAACCCTAGACTCCCAAGCAGAGTAAGTGCTGGTTAGGCAGCCAAGCACAGGGAGGACTAGACACGTGGTGTGATCAAAACATATGGTGAATGTTCAAATTTTACAATTTTTATCGCAGTAGAAGACACATTTCTACGAATCCCCCTCAAGACACTTCCCTTCACTTCGAATACACTTACCCTGCTCTTCCGAGGAAGTTATGCAAGCCCTCTCTCGTGGGTGTCTTTGGCTGTGCTCCTGCAGCTGCACCGATGTCCTGAATCCATCCGTACTGTCTGTCTTTCTGACCACTTGACTCAGGGAAAGAGCCAGAAGTCTCATGGTGCCCTTCTCGTGAATAAGGTAGACGAGCAGACACGATAATGTTTATATTTGATGGAAATTGCCATAAACCACGGGCCAATGAGAAGTGATCAAAAACTACGGTGAATGTTTAAATTCAAGTATTAATTGCAGTGAAAGACCCGTGGCCATCGATTCCCCTCTAAGTACCCAGAGTAACGCCCCTTGTGAACATTCTTATCCCACGTGCCTTTTACTGTCGTACTTGTTTTTCGTTGCTTATTGGTACATTTTAGGCATGCATCATGATCACGTTCGTCACTGGGAACTCGCACCTGTACAGGGTATGCCTTGGCTCTTTCCCCAGCCCTTCACTCCTTTCCACTCCTACACCCCTCTCTATTTATAAAAAATTTCGTCTCTGTTTTTCCCTTCTTTTATCATATTTTTCTTTCCATTCTCCCTCTTCACTTCCCTTCCACATTATGTATTTCACATTATCTGCCATACATTTTGGTCCCCATTTACACTTTCAGTTTCTCACACCAGAGAAACTATTCGGTATTTACACATGTGGGTCCTGTTTATTTCACTTAAGAGTGTGGCCTCAATGTGCATCCATTTAGCTATAAATGACTCTAGTTTCTCATTCTTTATGGCTGAGTAGTACTACTGTCATAATTTTTTTATTTAAACCTTCACTGTGATTTTTTTTAATAGTATATATATTTATTGGTACATTTTAGGTATAAAATACATTTACATTTATCACTGGGTGTTTGTACCAGAACATGATGCATCTTAGTTTTTATTTTTTGTCCCATTACCTGTGCACCCTTCACCTCCTCCACCCTTTCCTATCTACATGGAGTTTGATTCCATTTTTTTCTCATAATTTTTTTCTTTCCCTTCTTCCCTTTCCCTTTTCCCTTCCACCATCCCCAAACCCTTGGAACTTTTCTTATTTCAAATTATCAATTATTCATTTTAATCATTTTCATCCTTATTTACACTTTGAATTTCTCACACTAGAGAAACTATTTGGTATTTACACATGTGTGTCCTATTTATTTCACTTAAGAGTATGGCCTCAATATGCATCCATTTAGCTATAAATGTCTCTAGTTTCTCATTCTTTATGGCTGAGTAGTACTCCATTTTATAAAAAAAAACACATCTTCTTTATCTAGTTTCCAGTTGATGGGGACTTGGGCTGTTTCCAAGCTTTATCTATTATAAACTGTGCCACTATAAACATGGGTACATATATATTGCTGTGGTATGATTCTTTTAATTCTTTTGGGAAGATACCCAGCAGGGGAATAGCTGGGTCAAATGGTGCCTCTAGTCCTAGTTCTTTGAGGTATCTCCATACTGATTTCCACAGTGGTTGCACCAGTCTGCATTCCCACCAACAGTGGAGAAGGGTTCCTTTCTCCCCACACCCCTGCCAGCATTTGTTATTGGTTGATTTCCTGATAGCAGCCATTCTTTGTGGGGTGAGGTGGAATCTCAGTGCTGTTTTCATCTGCATCTCTCCAATGACCATTCACTGATTTTTTATCGTCTGCCCATTGTAATAGCTTCACGATTGCATCTCTTCAGTCTGGGTCGTTGCTCTTGGTGGGCTCTGCCTCAGGTATGTGTCACCCACCGCAGGAAGGGTCAGCAAGGAAGAGGAAACTGAGAGCAAGAAGCAGGGACTTAGGGATGAGCTGCTCACACAGTGCCCAGAGGTCGGGAGCTGGAGAGGAGAGGACAGGAGAGGCAAGAGGCCAGCAAGCAGTCGGGCAGTACAGGATTCCAGGTAAGCAAGCAGAGACCACGCAGCCTTCCAGTGCTGGGACCTCACCAGGCCTGGGGTGCAGGGGATAATCTCCACCCCGAGGAGGAACTTCCCTTTCTGCCTCAGGAGACCACATCAGGACACAGAAGTGAGTCATGTGAAACCTTCAGGGAGAATTAAGTTCTCAGTCACTTGGCCCATGGGTCAAAATCAGTGGTCGAACATTAAGATACCTTCACACAGAGCTATTAGTATTAATTCACCTGCACTCTATGGATTGGATTAGATGCAAAGAACGAGGTGGTAGATGTGTCACACATGCGCTCTGTGGGTGGAGAACGATACCGCCCATCTCCTAAATGCGAATGGAAAGGATTTGTGAGAATAAACCACCACCCTTCAGAAAGGTTTAGATGCTCCAGGAGCTTACATGTGACAGTGAAATTTCTCAGCCAGCTTCTATCATCTTCCCCCCAGCGGTGGTGTTTGGAAACCCACAGCACACTCCCTTTGCTTCATCAACTATTCAGTCATGGCTGCCATATTCCTGTATAGGCAAAACGGAATCTCTAGCCATGAGTTAGGTTAGCAGGGAGGGAAATCGATAAGGGAAGTGAAGGCATGGATGCTGAGCATTGATTAGAGACTGAAAGGCGATTTATCACGGGGCTAACAGAAATAATCTCGTATTCTCACTGGGGAGGTTAACTCAGATTTTCCACTCATCGGCACTGAGAACACGGAGGAAGGGCAGTCTGAGAGCCTATGGTCAAAATAACTATCTGTTGCTATTGGTAACTGAGACCCAGAGCAAACTGAACTACACGAATCTATGCTTCTTCTTGATTTTCAGATGGTTGAAACTTTTTAGAAAAAAGCCTTAGTTTATTTTTAGTCTTTATAGTTCAAATATTTCTCAGAAGGTCAGTAGACTTTGGGAAGATTTATATCCCATATTTGGATTACTAAAGCTATGTGTTAAATAAGAATACTTGGGACTGATGGAAAATTTAAACTTTAAAAATGAATGGAAGAAAGTCAGATACCATCCGTGACCCTTCCAAGGGCTCATGATAGACCGTGACACCTGGGGCCACTGACCTTACCTGCGTCCTCTTAAGATTTGTGTGGCTTTTTCTTTCAGTTTTCACCTTGCTTTCCCCCTTTGGACTTGATGAAGGAATTTACCTAACCCCACACATACATTAGGATTTCAGCAGTTACAAGCAGCAAAATACTCAACCCAAACTGGGCGGCAAGGATATCGGCTCCTGCATGGTATTGGAAAGCTCAGAAACTCAAGCCCGCCATGGACCTGGGCTCTCTCTGTTACGTGACTCAACTCGTCTGTGTTGAATCCATTCTCAAATGGGGGTGCTCCTGCCCGGTGGCCCGAGCTGCTACCTACTCAGGGAACAACTTCCTTCTAGGTTCAAATGCAGTAGAAAACAATGAGCAGCTTGTACTTGAACTCTTAAGAAAAGTCCACGGATTCTCACTGAGTAGACTAGACCTGATCTCAGTCCCACCCTTAGCCAAGAAAATGTGCTGTGACGATTGGTTTAGGCATCCGTGGAGTTTCCACGCAGAAGCTGGAGCCCACCTTGACGCTAAGAAATGGAATGGAGGAGAGACAGCCACAGACAGGAGCAGAAGGACGGGATGCAGGGAGCCGAGCCGCCCACACCCACTGCATCCAGGCTCCTCCCTTAGCCGTGCTGGTCTCAGCACGCAGCTGCACCCCGGCCACATTGAGCCTGTGTTCCCCTGACAGCTTTTTCCTCTTTCTGCTCTGCGCCTTTACATTCGGACCGGGGTGCATGGAGCCCAGGCCTGCTGACTGTCTTGAAAGGGTGTTGATGATCTTTTCCAAGACCCAGAGACAAATGTAATTGAAATGTAATTGAAGTCCTTGGATTCCAAGCAGTGAAGCATCCTAGCAACACCAGGGGCCTACAGAACCGAACACGGTGGCTTCCACCGGGTAAGATCATGTAAGTGGAAGCACATCTAATTTTTAAAACCTATCTTAATGTCGAAAGAACCATGATAGTGATGGGGTCCAGAATGCACACCCCAAATATACCCCATGGGCTGAAGGTAACTGAGGTACAGCAGATCCAGGAAAAGCGCTGGACACAGAACACAAGTCTCCCTTGTTAAAGAGAAAATTTCCGTCTATAAAGGCAGTTTCCATTTGTACAGCCTCTGTCTCCTGGACCAGGAAGGAGGAAGACTATAGCAACTCTTATCAGTGGCAGAGGCCCAGCTCAGCCTGCCCAGCGCGTCTTCATGACCACCCAGGGCCCTCTGAGGCTTCTTAGTCGCCTTCCCACAGCCGGCCTCACCCCATGCCTGCGGCCTTCTGTCCCTGCCTAGCCCAAGGTGATGTTCACACCCCAAGTCCTGAGCGCTTCCAGAGCTGCACTCTTCTTTGTGAATGGTACGTATATATGTCTGGTTTTCTCTTGTTGATTTGCCTTTGATCGGTTTTATTCCCAGGCCCCAGCCAGGGAACACAGGAAGGCAGAAAAGACAAGGCTTTCCCCCCACCCCCACCCCTCCCTGGCATCTGTAGCTGCAGGCTGAGGAGCACTTAGCGTGCTGGTGGGTCAGATTTGGGGTGCTTTAATCTCCGCTGATTGGAGAATACTTGGGTCTTTATCCTCTAAGGAATTAATCCCTTCGAGGTGAGTTCTTTTCAACCTAGAGAAAAGGCCAAGTCCAAGCATCTGAAAGATCATGAGCCAAGCAGTCAAGTGAAAGAAATAGATGCACTGTGTGAGTATTTTATTTTTCAGTGTATGATAGCATTTTTTAAAAACGCTCAGCCAGAGCCCATTTCTATCAGCATATTTTTATCAAAAAAGACTGCAAGCCAGAGGCGGGTACATAGCATTGAAATGACACACACAAGATCCCTTCCCTCAAGGAGAAAATCGTCTAGCAAGAAACAGACCGTGAGCAATGAATACTGGCACTAACACTCACATTACCAGTGTTCCCGAGGTGGCAACAGCCCTGGTAAAGAGCCCTCCCCTCCCCACTTTTCTTCAAACATTCCACCTGGTCAGCCTCGTGTGGCACAGCACAGGCTCTGGAGCCTCCCATCCCTGCTCGGCATCTCCCCTCTGGTGACTTCTCCTCCCCACTACACCTGCTGCTGCGTCAGGACCTCCTGCTGCTTCCCCTGTGAGCCGGAAGCGCTGCTGTCACCCAAGGTAGCACCAGGCCACCCAGCCTGCATGTATCTGAGGTCCTGCTGGCAAGAGTTTTAGCTGAAACAGCGGGGGAGCCACCAAGGCAGCAGCCACCCGGGGATGCCCATACGCTGTGGCTCTCGTCGCCAGTCCAGGGAAGTTGCTGACAGGAAGAGGAGCGGGCGACCTCAGCCTCTCAGAGGCAGGGCAGCAGGGAAAGGCATCCCTAACCTGTGCCTTGACCACACGGTCACTCTCTGTGGCACAAACTTTAAGTGAAGTGTGGAGGTTTTTAGCTACTTCCTCTTCACTGCCACCAGCTCCTTAGGCCTTTCAGTAAGCACCTTCCCCAGAGGACACAGAAGCACAAGTCCTGATGCATTTGAACCCTAACACATAAACAGAGCAGAGAAGGCTCCTGGAACTCCCCCGCAAGCTGCGTTCATTCAAATCCCCACAGAAATTTTTTCAAAATGTTGCTTAAATCACAGACTCACAAGAGTCCTAGGTGTGACTGGGGACCTGTGCTAACTGAGCCAGGGTTGAATAAGCCGAAGCTGGAGAAAGCTCGGAACCAGAACCAGGAAGCAGGGTCCTCTTTCTACTACTCTGTGAAGGTCGCTTTTGTTAATTTAATTAAGATTCTGGATTAATTAAGCCTGTCCTGCTTCTTTCCTTTCCAAGCAGGGAACTCAGCTGGAGCCTAAGCTGGTTCCCTGCAGGACCCAACTTGTCCAGACCTGTTGTGAGGGCTGGGCGCCCCCTCCCCGAAATCCACTGAGGCACAGGACAGAGGAGTCGGGGGGAAAGGATTCCTCCGAAGGGCAGAAAAGAGACCCTGAGGGCAGTCAAGTTTATACAGCGGTGACCCCGAGTGGAGGGGCAGAGTAGGGGCCTCCAACTCCTGAAATATTACACTAAGAAACATCAGGAGTGGGTTATAAAACCAGGCAGCTTTTACACATTCATATTTCACATAATGACATATTTGGTTCTTAACACAAAAATAGAAATACACTGCAAATGGCTGGTGTTATTCACGAGACACTAACGGGTTTATATATAAGCTCCGCTAATTGATACCTGATAATTGGTGCAGGGGTGGGCCTGGTACCGGGTCCCAAGGGAAGGCCGTGTGGGGATGCTGTCTCCTCCAGTCCTGGTGGCGTCTCTCAGGCGTGCCTCTGCATCCCATCCCGCCGGGGGTCTGTCCCTTGAGTGTCCTCCGGCTCCATCACCGCTGATCCAGCCTGAATCTTATGCCAAGGGGCTGCAGGAACAGAGCAAGTGGAAACCACAGGCCATTTCTGCTGAGCTCGGAGACGCTGAGCATGCAGACCGCCGGGTGCCAACTCCTGCCTCAGCAACTTCGCCGATGTTGGCAACCATAGGAATCAGCTCAGACATCCTTGCCTGGACCTGGCGTCAGGAGCCTTGGCACAGGTACGGCTGGGCATCCGAGCAGGGGACGGGCCGTTGGCTGACACCACAGTGGCTGCATCTGCCGGGCGGATGAGAGCAGAGCCATGGCTCTCGCCCTCGGTGTTGGTTATGAGGCCAACCACGAAGGAGCAGCAGGGTGGCGGGAAAATGACAGTAGCCAGGAGGCAGCCAGCGAGGTCTTGCCCATCGGTTCATCTTTCCTGTGCTCCCGCTGGGCCAGGCCTCCCCCCAGCCCACATCATGTGTCTCCACGGCTGATTTGAGAGGCAGAGCACATAGGGGTGAGTCTACTATTCAGTTCTCCGGCTTGGTATTCAGAAACCCACTTCTCCACACATGCGATGCTCGTTCTCCAGTACAAGCTCTACCAGGAAGTTCTCAAATGCCGTAACTTTGACTTTCCATGCTGCCTTTTTAACTCTCTAGATGAGCTCAGAACTCAGGAAGGAGAAGGGCTGCTTGTCTCCCAGATACCCATCAACCTCATCATCATCATCATCATCGCTGGGTTCCCAGGCCTGGAGTAATATTTGGCCCTGAAAGACACCTGAAAATATATTTGAGGTGATGAGTGAATGAGGGAACGTACAACACTCACTCCAGGACAATAGCAGGAACACCTGCTAGGAATTTGAGGAGTGTGTAATGAGGTCTGTCCTTTGAATAATGGCTTCGGGGCTGTCCCATGGCTCGGTGCTTACTGAAGGCTGAAGTAGCCTTGGAAACACAGCTCATGCATTTATTGCTTCACACACTCAAGAAACAGCTCTGAGCATTCACCAGGGAACAGGTGCACAGAGAGAGAATCCCTACCTCCGAGCAGTTCACACTCTAGTCGGGTGGGCACACTCGGTGTGAGAAGCTGAAATTCAATGTGACACGATTTACTGACTATGTAAACCAGTTGCTAAAGTTGCATAGAGGAGGTGAAAATTAATTCTTCCTGTCAAGAGAGTTGGGAATGTGTCAGAAAGCTGAAGACCGAAAATTATCAACTAAATCTGTTAATTCACAATATGAAAAAGCAAGACCCACCCAGGACATTGAGTACCATCAGTTAACTGGCTGTTCTTGAGGCCAGCAAAGCAAGCATGTTGTAGTCAGGGCTCGCAGGGGAATAGATTTAATACAGTAAACAAAATTTACATGATAATTCTGTAATAGTCACCCAAAAAAGTCAAATGCAGATGGCTGCAAGACAGCTGTCCACACACTAGAGACCCGACAAATCCACCCGAGGGCCTGGATCCCAGCAGTGTCCCACACAAGTCCAGCTGCAGGCCTAGAGCCCAAGGCAATGTCTCATGCAAGTCTGTGTCAAGGGTCTGCACCAGGAAGGCCCAAAGGCCAGTGGTGGAAGCTAGAAACCCTGCACCCTCGGGGTGGAGGCTCCATGCCACCAGGCTGAGGGATCTGCACTGGAGCCAGGAAGTGATGCTCAAGGTGAAGACTGAGCTGCCCTGATGAGAGCAGCAGCTGTCCCCAGTAACAGTGAGGACCTGAGCTCCTCCAATGATGAGAACAGTTGAACTCCCATCAGGAAAACCAGCTGCAGCAGGCTTCTCCAGGAAATCAACAGCCCCCAATCTTCCCCTCCAATTCTGTTTTTATGCCGATGGCAACAATCCTCGGATGGGTCCCCCATCCCCAGAGCCATACTGACTCAGTTCAGTTTGGTGTCCTAAGTTGACCGTTAGTTCATCCACCACAGCGCAGAACCAACTTCACTTGATCTTAGCCAACAGGCCGAGAAGCGATGCAGCAGAACCAGCTTCAAATGAGCTAGTGACACATTCATCCACTGAGTATCTACTGACAGCCTACAAAGTACAAAAAACCTCTTGAAGTTTATGAACAAGCATTACAGGGAAAGGGCCCAGACACCATGCTTCCCTGGATGTCATCTCTGGACTGAGCTCTTGTTCCCACCTCTGTGCTTGGAAGAAGTTTTCCTTCATACAAGGAAGGCTTCCTGCAGAGGGAAAAAACAAGGAACTGATCTTTGACCCAAACTTGAACCTAGAATTAAATCCAGAAAAACCTCCCATCAAACCTTTGTGCAATAGTTTGCGTTATAGAAAGTAGAATGTGCAACTGCCTTTGGACAAGGGTCCATTTGTTCTAGAAGCCACAAGTGACCCGGGAGTGACTACCAGCCTACACGGCCCACACCAAGCCTTTTCCTGGTTATAGTTAGTAAGAGGAGGGGCAGTCATCTCTAAGTTGGACCAATCTCTTTCCAGAACCAGAATTGGAATGAAAAGACACTTGCAATCCCCAGGCCCTTCCACCAACCTCTCTCTGCCTTGGAGCATATCTACCAGGGCCTGAAGCCACTGGAAACTCAGCCAAACAACCTTCTTCACCTTTAAGTTTCGGGTGTCAGGTGTTTTGTCCCAGTGATGGGAATGTGACTAATACACTGTGTCTATCAGAAAATAAAACCAACTAAAGAGACAGTATACTAAGCCCATTCCTACTCAGCCAGTACTTGCCAACACAGTGCCATCAGTAAATTTTACAGAACAGAATATTGCTGAAAAGCAGTTGACCTGGTGCTCCTGGGGGAACAGCCATCCATCCGAGACTGTGAACTTTATTTCTTTTCATTCTTTTTGCCTGTTTCCTTGGACTCACCTAGTTCCCCGAATCAGAGGTTTTTTAAGGGCAGATATTTCTTTCTTGCTCTACCAAGTAAGATTGAGTAGAAGGAGAAATATAACCAGGCCCGGGATTTTTCTTCTTCCTTTTAACTTCAAGAGTGCTGTGTGATAACACGCTCTGACTTGGGTGAGCTGGGTGAAAAGGTTGCAGTGTGCATAACTCTATTTCTGCACAGTACCCTGATAGGCAAATCCATGGAGACAGAAGGCAGCTGTCTTTGTCAGGGCCTGCAGGGCGGGGAGGGGAGACTGCTGTTCAGTGGGTGCAGCTTCCCCCAGAGCTGGGGTGAAGCGATTGCACAGCATGTGCTTAAACTGGATGCTCCTGAAAGTTCCTTCACCAGTTAAAACAGTGACTTTTATGCTATGTGAACTTGACCTCCACTTTTTAAGATGTCTGAATGTAAAAATAGTTAAGATGTGTTATGTACATGTACCAACTCCCCTCGACTGATGTAATCATCATATGCTGCAACCACGTAGTAATAAAACTTTTACAAACTAAAGTAACTTACTATCTTTTGCTTTCCTTGCCCTGCACATTCCTGCTGTCTCCTACTCGTCCTTCCTGAAGCAATAGCGCTAATACGAATGGCATTAACACAAGAAATTAAGTGCAACTCACTGCAACCCACCTGGCACAAACACAAAACTCAGCTTCAGGGCAATGGAGCAGTGAATCTATAGCAAATCGCAGAGGGGAAACCATGTGCTCTGCACCACCTCCCGGGAGGGCTGCGTTCCTGCCTGGGGCAGACGGACTGCGGGTTCCTGGACAGGAGATTAACAAACAGAGAGGAGAGAAGCACATCAGGCTCACACTACTTGAGATAGAGAATCTTGTACCAGCTGAGAGAAAGAAAACCCTGGCTCAGTCTCTTTAAACATGTCAAAAATCCCAATGTTCAGTCATCATCTCTGTTCTTCTAGTTTGGCTTTGAATGCAGCCACTTTATTTGTTGACTTGAACACAGTTGTCATTCTCACCTGAAGTGACAGATTGAGTTCATTGAGCAGGTTGACTATGTTATATGAGTAAGCAAGTTTTATGACTCATTCTCTACCACTGAAAAGAGCTGCCGGTCATAACAGTTTTCCTAAAAGAAATCTCTGGAGCAGCTCTTGCAATTCAAAAACTGGCCAGTGACCTACCTTTAGAAAGCCTTCTCACTTCTGTGTGTAAGAGAAGACATGTGTGCTCTGTGTCCATCTCTTTACAGAGCTGTGTGAACAGGCGGCATGTACTTTGGTGTGGTACAAGATTATCTATCTCAGCTTTGAAGAGTTTTATCATTACTTCCCAACCACAAAGATCCCAGACTGGGAAGAGATCAGTGACCCATTTATGAATATGCCAGGTGAATCAACTTTGCTTCTTTTAGAAGACCAACTACTTGAAACCACAGATGACAGTGACCTTAAAAATATGTTTGAGACACGTCAAATCTCCATACATTCTACATCAAAGTCAAGCTAGGATATCCTGAGATTGCCACAAAAGCACTGAAAATCCTGCTTCCATTTCTAACATCTTGCCTTTGTGAAATAGGATTTTCTGTAGTGATAGCAACCAAAGCCCAGGGCTCCCACTGATTCTGTAATACAGTGAGTTGTATAATTATTCCATTTTATATTGCAGTGTAATAATAATAGAAATAAAGTGCACAATAGGGCCAGGGATTTAGCTCAGTGGCACAGTGCCTGCCTTGCAAGTGCAAGGTCCTGAGTTCGATCCCCGGTACCAAAAAAAAAAAAAAAAAGAAAGAAAGTGCATAATAAATGTAAAACACTTAAATCATCCTAAAATTATCCCCTGCCTGTGATCTGTGGAAAAGTTGTCTTCCATGAAATTGGTCCCTGGTGTCAAAAAAGGTTGGGTATCAGTCTTTTTTTTGTTTTGTTTTTTGGTACCAAATTGGATGAGAACCAAATCAAATTCAATGGTTAGGTTCAATGTTGACCTTATGGAGAAATTGATTTGGTTCTCATCCAGCTCATTTTGCAATCAGAATCATGGAAAGAATTAAGTTCATGAACCGAGGTACCACTGTATATGCATATTGAAAAACGAGTTAAAGAAAATATATGAAATGATGAAGTTAGAGAAGATTTTCCTACCATTTGTAGTTTTTATTGGCAAATCAGGAAAAAACATAGAAGAAACATGAGGCTGCCTCTGGCTCACTAATTAGTACCTGCTGACGGAGGTTGTCTATTTACTAATCTGTTTCTCCAATTAGATTTGAGGTACATGGAAAGCAAAGACCTCACCTGTTATTTCTTGTGTCTAAAGTACAGAGGCTTTGCCCATGGAGACAGTCAGCCAGAAAGTCTGAAAGGAAGCAGGTAGTTGAGTATCCCTTATCCAAAATGCAGATTTAAGATGTTTTTGGCTTTTGGAATACTTTTTGGAATATATACATAATGAGATCTTTTCAGTATGAGATCCAAGTCTAAGCATGAAATCATTCATGTTTTGTATGTCTGAAATGCATAGCCTGAAAGTAATTTTATGCAATATTCTTAATAATTTTGAGCATGAGATAAAGTCACCTGACCTGAAGTTCTCCACTTGTAATGTCATGTCATCACTCAAAAAATGTTTGGGCAGGGGCCAGGGATTTAGCTCAGTGGATTTGCCACCTGCTGCACAACCAAAAGGTCCTGAGTTCAATCCCTGTGTACCAAAAAAAAAAATGTTTGGGCTTTGGAGCATTTTGATTTTGAATTTGCAGATTGGGGATGCTCAACCCCTAATACCATCACTTCAAGTCTAGTGGTCATCCCCAAGGTCAGTGTGTCCTAAACAGGACCAATAGATCACTGGGTGAGACCAGAATTAATGAAGACACCAAAATTCCCCATGTAGAGAAACAGAGTGGTCAAGCACATCTGAGTTCCAGTCCCACAGCACCACCCCATGACAAGTAACTGATGAAGTCTCCTACTTCTCTGAGCCCCAGTCGGAGCACCAGTACTCAAACCACTCCTCAGGGTGATTGTGAGAATTAGAGCAAGTACAGTGCCTGGAAAACTGCTGGTCATTTTCTGTTCCCTTTTTGAACATGGCTCATTTTGCTAAGAAAAGGACATTGTGAATAATTAAAATTGTCATCAGTTTCCATGGCTCATTAAGGACCTTCTTTTGAAGAAGTCAGAAGATTTAAAATTAAAATTTAAATGGTATCTGTGTGGACAGAATCCACCTACATCTTGAAATCTGAAAGTTGACTTTTTGTTCTTGCTGCCAGCAGTTATATTTTTTTTGTATTTCCCTGAAAACCTCTCACTGTTCCATCAAATCTGTTTGGAAAGAAACTGGCCTCCTGAGGCCTTGGGGTTAAACATTAGCAGTGACAGTCACACAGAGCCTGGAGAGATGAGTAATAGATCTCAGCTCATTTGCTTTCAGAAGCCTTGGGGGGCAGGAGAAAAGAATGGTGGGAGGAACTTCTGGAGAGTGATCAGTTTGGGGAGGCAAGGCATTGCAATTTACTTCTGGGAAGTGAGACATTTATCTTAGAACAGGAGTTACAATTGGAAGAGCTGCTATTTTGTGTTTCTCTGTTACAGTGCAGGGACTTTACAATGAATGGAGTTGATGTGGTCTGGATCTGGAAGGTCCCCCAAGGTCCTTGTGTTTTAGGTTTGATCTCCAGCTTGATGCTACTGTGAGGGGTGGATCCATTAAGAGGGAGGGCCTACTGGGAGGAAGTGAGGTCACTGGGGGTGTGGCCTCAACATGGACATGGGACTCAGTTCTCTTCACCCTTCTCTCGTTCATTTTCCCACCATGAGCCATAAGCTCAAAGCAACAGGGCCATCATGGGCTGAAACCTCCAAAACCATGAGCAAAAGTAAGCCTTTCCTCTTAAAAGCTGATTGCTTCAGGTATTTGTCACAGTAACAGAAAGCTGACTGATAGTCTCATGAAAATTTATTATTTGTCCTCCCACACCTCTCCCCATTGCTCTCCCTTGTGAAGCAGTTAAGAAGTGATTCTCGAAACTTTCTTATTCATCTACTATGTATTATTTCCATGTTGTTAAGACACTTCTATATTATTTCATTTTGATCTTGAAAAGCTGGACCTCTACATTGCTAGTTGGATGGTAAATGGGTGAGCCAGTCCCCCAGTGGGGTCTTTAGGAATCTCTCGGACACAGCTATGGAAATCACACTCAGAGCAGCGTGTGAAGTTCCAGGGTTTATTATACCCCACTGATGCCCATGCAGGAGAAGGACCAAGGGAGCCTCTCAACCCAGCCGGGGAGGAACTAAGAAAGGAGCTATTCCTGTACTGGGGGCCGGTGAGGATACGTGTCAAAGGTGTGAGGGGATTTCACTGCTGTGCATGACTGCCACTGGGTCATGGTCAATGCTGTTCCTGGGTACTGCACCACCTGAAACAGCCTCAGTCTCTACCATGCCTTGGGAAATGCTACCTCAGTCAGTGACATCAGCCACATCTGAATCCTTGAGCCTTGTGCTTACTGTATGGCTGGTTGTAATAACTGCAAAATGCTCCTTCAAGTCCCCCAGGAGCCACTTCCCCATTGTGGATGGGAGGAAAGGGTGAAGACAACCATGTGTGTCCCAGTCTGTCTTTGATTTTTTTTTCCCCATTTGAAAACAATAGTTTTCCTACCATTTCCACTCAGTAGAATACAGCTTGCATCTCCCGACTGGAATTCTGCCTCTTGTTCATTCCCTCCTGCAAAGGGAGCTGGGAAATCGTCCTCAGGCCATGTTTGTCCTCTCTGACACTCTGTCAGTGGCTTTTCTCCCTGGAGACATCCCTGGTGGGCCCTGTCGCCTGCTGCCACTGAACTGGGTGTGCTCCACGCAGAAACTGTGGACGCTTCCATCTCCACTCTTTGAGGGATTTCTTCCTCGCTATTTGTTCCCCTCTTCCTCTATGTCTTCCATATCCTTCTATCTTGCATTAGCTCTGATGAGAGGATCATCGGTCCTTCTTACCACTGCTCACCTGTACATAATACATGTTCCTCTCCTCCAGCAGTTTCAAGATTATCTTTGATTTTAGCAACTTCAGTATGATGAGCCTAAATAGGGTCTTCTTTGTGTTTATCCTGTTTGAAGTTAGCTGAGCCTCTTTGATCTCCAGGTTGATTTTTTTCCATCAAATTTGGGGTTTTTTCCCCTTTGCCATCAAATTTAAATATTTTCTAACCATCATGTCTTCAAATATGGTTTCCTTTCTCTCCCCTGCTGGAGATTACAATTACATATGTGTCGGACCGCGGGCCGCTGACACTGGTTCTTCCCCCAGCACCGGGGATGGAAGCCAGGCCCTCTCACATGCTGGGCAAGGGCTCTCCCACCCATCTCTAGTCCCTATTGCGCTATCTTAAAGTTTACTGATTTTTTTTCTTCTTGCAGTGGTCAGATTACTATTGATCTTAGTCAATGAATTTTTATTTATTTTCTTTTTAAGTTTTCAAACTTCCACTTGGTTCTTTGAAATTGGTTTTATCCAGTGATGTCTTTTATGTGATCACTCATTTTATGTCTTTTCCTTTATGTCTCTAAATATATTTATAATAGACGTTTTACAATCCATCTGCTAATTCCAAAAACTGTGCTTGCTTCTATTCAATGTTCTTTCTCTTTGTTTTGTTTTGGTTTTTTGGTACCAGGCCTCAAACTCCGGACCCTGCGCTTTCAAGGCAGGCAGCAAAACCACTGAGCTAAATGCCCAGCCCTATGTTCTATCTCTTGATTAGGGTTTGTGTAATCTTGCCTCCTTATATATGAGTGATTTCTTTTACTGTAAGCTCAACATTGTAGAAAATACACATTGTAGGTATCTTCTTTTAGGAATGTTTTGTCCCGGGGCCAGGGATTTAGCTCAGTGGTGCCACCACCTGCCTCGCAAGCGCAAGGACCTGAGTTCAATCCCTGGTACCAAAAAAAAAAAAAGTTAAGAAAAGAACAGCCTTTACCCTGGGAGTAATTTAGGCTTCCCCTGAGCTGCGGCCTTCCTCTGATGTCACCTGCACGCGTTAGTGCGGAGTCAGCTCTCCTGACGCTGGTCAGAACCTAAACGCGCCCCACTTCACCCAGGACGCTTCCTGGGCCTCCTCAGCCACAGCTCCCCTTGGTGTTCGGTGTGAGGCTCAGGATGCCTCCTCTGTAGGCTTCTGGTGCAGCTCCTTCCTCTGCATCTCCCACCACACACTGAAGCCCTGGCATCGTCCCCGGATTCCATCTTTGTCCTCGTGGCTCTGTGGCCTCAGATCCCTGTGCACTTTGGGACGTGGCTCGCAGGGAGAAAGCATAGGATGGATATTAGGGGCTTGGGCCTGTCGTGTTTGACATTTCATCAGTGAAATGCTGCTTCTTATGTCTAGTCCAGTTTTATAGTTGTTTGCTGTAGGAAGATAAGATCCATGCCAACAACTTTATTATAGCTGGAACTGACCATCTGAAATTTTGACTGTGTATTTTCAGCGTATGTATAATGGAATTTAATCTAATACTTGAGAGGGGATAGTTGCTGTGGTGTTATCAATCCCACTCCACCCCATAGCTAATGACCAGGTTAGGAAACAGTGGGTGGCTTGAACTGAGACCCAGAGATGTAAACACAGTGTGGATGCCAGTGGGGCGGAGTTCTTACTGTAAAGTGCAGCACGGGGCAGCAGGGTTTTGCCTTGGATTAGTCCAGGACAGGTTTGCATTCCTGCCTTCAGTGGCTGCTCAGAGACTTCGAACTTTAGCTCCAGAGAAAAACAAATGGTCACCAGCTTAGGAGCGGAGGGAAAAGTCTACCAGAACAGATGCGTATCCAGGTGAGTATTTTCTCTTGTAAATCCAACACTTAGCTAAGTGAAGTAGTTTGTTGGGCCCAGAAAGCTCCACTGGATAATGAAACACGAAGGCGAAGAAAAATGGTAATTCACACAAATATGTGCTTGGAGTAGAACAGCAGCCGGCTGTCCCGGCTGTCCCTTCCCTGGGTGCTGAAGGTCTGGCCCTTGATGGGGCCCCGCAGGGCAGCTGGGCTCAGACGGCCCGGTGTTCAGTTCCAGCTGCCTCCTGCCTGGCGTGTGACCCCCATCGTGTTGGCCTCTCGGAGTGGCAGCCCCTGTCTTACCACCTGGCAGAGAGCACTGCCCTGTGACATGTCTGCTTCTGCCCTGCTGAGCCGTTGGCATGAACAGCCTGTCACTTAGAGAAGCCAAGCCTGGGCCGGGAGACCTGCAAGCTAAAGTCACCTTCGGAAGAGGAGCCTGAGCTGAGCTCCTGAGCATGCACCGCTGCTGCTGCCGTGCTGCCTGGAAGCCTTGTGACCCCAGTGTCCCACGTGAGCATTGGCCGAGGACAGCTCTACCCACCAGGCCACCCTGAGGCCACGGTGCCTTCCGGTCTCCGGCCTCTGACGGGAATCCCTGCACCCCCGCTCTACTTCCCAGTGCGCACATCCTGGCTCGCTCCTCTGTGCCCGGCCTCCACCGAAGCGTCGCTGTCCTCAGGACACTGTGCCTGACTCAGCTGCCTCTGCAGCGGGGCCGTGAGAACTTCCGCTTCCCCTGCAAGGACTCACAGCCCAGTGAAAGTGCTTGCTCAGTATCTGCGTTCTGTGCTAGATCATGAGCCCCCGAGGGCAGGGCTCCCGCTGGGCTCTCATGGACTAACCCTGAAACACAGTAGTGCTCAGCACTCCGCTGTTGACTTGAGTTGCTAACTGTGCAGTGAAGTGCGTGTGCCTGTGCATGTGGACAGTGCTGGGTGTTTCCCGACCCAGATGGAGAAGTGGGAAGACCGTGGTTAGGTTGGCGTCCAGCAGGAAGGTATTTTTACAATGTATGTCCTTTTTAAAATTTTTATTAGTACATATTTAGTAGTACGTAACTATTTCATTCAATGTGTGGAGTTGATACAAGTGCCTAACACACCTTAATTCTTTTGTCTCCCCCTCTTCCTCCCTCCCTCCCCTTTCCCTCCATCTCTAGGTCTCCATCCCATTTAGAAAAGAGTGTGTCTTTATATTAAAACCTGCCACATGGAGTCAAATAGCTGCATAAAGACTGACAGATTGAGCTGAACAGCGAGGTACTTTGCCTGTGAAATTCCTCATATAACTGTACTAGTCAGCTTTTCCATCGCTTGGACACAATGCCCAACACTCACAACTTAGAGGAAGAGAGGTTTAATCTGGGTCACAGCTCAGGGGGTTCAGCCCATGGTCAGCCAGCTCCGAGGCAGAAGCATCATGGCAGAAATGTGTGGTGGACGAAAGCCACTCAGGTCATGGTAGCCAGGAAGAAGAGAGAGAAAGGAGGGGCTGAGGACAAGCACAGCCTTCCAGTGACCTCCTCCCACCAGACCACTCTGGACAGCACCCTCACCTACGAGCTCGTCCATGGATCCATCCACTGACCGACCGGCACAGCACCCCATGAGCCAGTCACACTGAACCTAGGAGGCTTTGGAGGAACACTCGTGGGCTAAACCCTGACAGTAACCTTCGCTGACCAGGACACAAGAGAAAATCCAGGGCCATAGAACAACCTCTGCTCACGTGTGGTTGGTGCAAAAGGATGACACTGAAAGGATTTGAGTCCAGGCCATTGTCCCCTTCAGCGAGGACCGCAGATAAATCATTTCATTTGCTCATTACTTCCCCTCTTTCCCCTTTGGTGAAAATCAAGAGTCAGGCATACCGTTTATGACAGCGGGGCAGTCTTCTATTTACACCAAGAGGGTAAAAGTGTGTAGTTTTTCTTCAAGAAATGTGAGAATTAAACACAAGAATGAATGACTTTAAAAGAAAAAAGAATAAATGTCTTGGTTCTAAAGAAGATTCTCAACATGTGTGAGGGGGTCAGGGCACGGAGGATGCAGTGATGTCAGGCTTCAAAATTTATGGCAATGGTTCAGAAAATTTGAAAGAACAAACAGTATTTTCAGCTCTGTAACATATAGGTAATATCTAAAGATGTACGTGTGTCTCTTCAGGTAACATACATATGATCTGAAGACACGTGTGTGCGTGTGTGTGCAGGCACTACAGAGAAGAACAAAGCGAATATGGAAAAACTTGATTAATTGGGGAGTCTAGGCCAAGGATATACTCGAGTATTTCTTTAAGTATCCTTGTAAATTTTGGATAGATTTTACAGTGAAAAACCTCATCATGATTAGCAAAGGCAAAGTTTGGCATTTTAGTATGTCCACTCAGTCCACCCCGCAGGCTTGGAGAAGCCTCACCTAGGGACGCCTGCTCCTCCCTGCTGCAGTGCCCCAGAGCCCGGCCTCAGGGCCACCACCCTCCCAGGCTTCTGGAGGTGACCTGGAGCCTCTGGCAGGGCAGGTTCAGCAGTGCTCTCCACCGCAGGGCTTTCTAGGCGCTGAGTCTAGGGAAGGATCTTCCCAGGAGGCGGAAGTTAGCAAAGCCACCTGGGTCCCTTTGGTTAGAAGTTGCCAAGATTGCTGAGGCTGGAGGAGCACGTGGTCTCCCTCTCTGTCTCTGTCCATGTCTGTCTGTCTGTCTGTCTGTCTGTCTGTCTGTCTCTCTCTCTCTCTCACTTCTGAGGCTGCACAGGGCTCTGGTCTCGCTCCCCTTTGTTTTCTGTGCTCCAGCACCTGCCTGGCAGAGAGCTGCCTTCCCTCCCAGAGGCTCCTGCAGTCAGATCTGCAGTGACAGCACCCCACAGGGTGGGAACATTACATCACCGCGGGACACCATCCACCAGGGCAGCCCCAGGCAGGGCGAGCACCCAGGGAGGTGGACAGCAGACACCCCCGAGGCCCTGTCGCCCCATGGAAGGCAGAGATTCCAGGACAGGCACCTGAGCCACCCCAGAGCCACCCCACTCATGAGGATAGAGAATGACTGGGAGGGGCTTCTTGCCACCAGAAGTGTTTGTTGTCCTGCTGGGCTGGTGGCAGGTGTTGCAGTGAATCCTGCCTGTGGACTGGCTGAGGGAGGCTGCTCTGAGTACACAACTTGGGCAAGAAAGCAGTGGGACAGGACACCTCTAACGGCAGTGAGAAAAGGCAAGGTGCACTGAGGAGATACTTGTAGCTGGGCATGGTGGTGCACATCTGTAATCCAGCACTCTGGGAGGCTGAGGCAGGAGGATCCGACCCAGGCAATTTAGCAACTTAGTGAGCCTCTGTCTCAAAATAAAAAATAAATAAAAAGAGGCTGAAGATGTAGCTCAGTGCCAAGCCCAGGCTTGGGAAGAGGGGGACATTGATCATACACATCTTTCGGAATACTTACAGAGACAAAGTTTTGGAGAGGCGGGAACAGAAAAACAGCCAATGCGCATCAGGGGACAATTCTAATAGACAAAAGCGCCAGGCACAGGTGGAGCTATAAGCACGTCCCACCCACGAGCAGGGAATTGGTGCCTTCTGCCTTCAGGGGTGCCATCCTGTGTGAAGGTCCCAGAGGGCCCCAGGCCACTGACCTGCCGGCTGCTGCACCTCCAGCAGCCGAGCCCCCGAAGCTGTGCCCAGCAGCCCGGGATGACACCCCGCAGCGTGGATCTGAGCACTGTAGGGGCCACAGCCACACCCAGGTCAGGGAGAGAGAGGTCAGCTGGTCACCCTCCAGTCCCCTGCAGCTTGTCTCAGTGGCTCCCGCTCCGAGCAGGAGGCCTGGTGCTCTTCTGGCCCACACGGTGCCCCAGGGTGTTCACTTCGAAGCCAGCCGCCATGACTCCCTGCTTCTGGTCAGCTCTCTCTCGCCTCCCCCTCTCCTCCTCCACCTGGAGTTCAGTCTCCTAGCAACTGGAAGGCGTGCCCGCTGGAGGCTGGAGCCAGGTGGCAGAGGTGGGCACTCGAGGAAAGGACTCTCTTCCAGCCCCAAGCGCAGAGTTGCTGTTTCACAGTAATTAATACTGCAGAAGAGAGGATGAGCTTTCCCTGGCGGCCCTGACTCGGCACTGAGGGTACAAACAGTTTGCCAGGGAGGGCAGAGCCACCCTCTCCGAAGCAGAGATTTCTGTGTGAGAGAAGCTTAATGATGCCTCACCTGGCTCATCCTCATCCTGATTAAAAACCAGTCAGGGCCGGGCCGGGTGGAACAGACCTGGAATCCTAGCACTCTGGGAGGCTGAGGCAGGAGAATCACAAGTTCAGACCTCACCTGGGCTACTAAGTGACTTAGTGAGACCCTGTCTCAAAATATAAATAAAAAGGGCTGAGGATGTAACTTGGGGTGAAGGTCCTGGGTTCAATCCCCAGTGCCTCAAAAAGGTGAACCATTTTTTCAAACAGTGAAGCTCAGTGTGACTTCTGGCCTGTGAGAGAACCAACCAGTGCGCCCTCATACTGGAGGCACCGAATGGCTCTTCTGGAAGAATGTCACTTTGGGGCCAGGGGCCTCTCTTGGGATCAAGGAGTCCAGGATCACGCTGTGTAACCTGAAAAACTGAGGCCAGAGAACTCAGCGACTCACCGGGTCTCCTAATAAGAGAAAGCAGGCTGGGTTCATTCCCCACTCCTTCCGCTACTCATGCTGCCTCCAGGGCCAGGCAGACATGCCAACCTGGCCCCATCCCACTGGGGGACAGGCTGTGACACGGCTGTAGGTCTGGGGTGAGGGTCAAGGTGTAGACAGAGTGGGACAGACTGGGCCACACATCAGCCGGCCCTTCCCGGCTGAGCTGCAGGCTGGGGAGGAAGCAGGAAGCAAATCACTCCTCCCCCATGAGGCCAGCACTGAAAGACTGATATTTGAGCAGCCAAGGTGGTGCACCCTTATAATCCCAGCACTCAGGGGGCTGAGGCAGGAGGATAGCTTGGCGTTTGAAGCCAGTCTGGCTATATAGTGAGACTTTGCCTCAAAAAAAGTTTTCTTTTTTACTGTAGGCTTGCCCTTCAGTTTAAGATCAGAAGAAAGGAGACAATATCCTACCCCAGAATGACTGCACAGCCCTGTTCCCTTCATTCTGGAAGTTTTTCCGGGTAAGTTTTAACATTACCTAGAGCCACTAGCCACACACCTTCATTGAGAGGAACAAAAATCTAAAGAAAAAAAGAGAATCAATCAGCTTTTGTAGCTAGGCATAATAACTTTTTGTATGTGTCATAATATTCCATTTATTTAAAGGTCAGAATTTAAAACTGAAGGTAGTGGTTAACCTTGGAAAGGTAAGGAAGGCTCTTCCACAGTACTTGGGAGGCTGAGGCAGGAGGATTGCCTGGAGTTAGAGGCCAGTCTGGGCTACATAGTGAGTTCAAGGCCAGCCTGAACTGCATAGTGAGACTCTGTCTCAAGAAAAGAAAGAGGGCTGGGGATTTAGCTCAGTGGCTCTGCCGCGTGCCTCGCAAGCGCAAGGACCTGAGTTCAATCCCCAGTATCAAAAAAAAAAAAAAGAAAGAAAAGTTGCTCAGGGGAGTTAAGTTTGGGGCAGTTGATCCAGCTGCAGTCCTATGATGTGTACAGCCTAGTGTGGGCTTCACACTCCAATGTGAAGTTCATTTTTTAAAAAAAGCTCTATGCAACACTAGTGCCAATATAAAATCAATCATGGAATTTAACAGATTCCCTTTGCTTGCTTAGAAAGCACCAGTATGAAATTATGCATCAACTGCAAAACTATGTGTGTGACCATAGGCATAATAGCTTCCAGTCATGCTGGACATGGTGGTGCACACCTGTAATTCAGCACTCAGGAGGCTGAGGCAGGAAGATCGCCATGAGTATGAGGCCGGTCTGGGTCACATAATGAGTTCAAGTGAGACCCTGTCTATAAATAAATAAATAAATAAATAGCTTCAGGTCAGGTCACTTACAGAATCTAAGAGAAGGGGTAGAAGGCAGGGTGGACGGACTAGAATCTGGATCTCATCCTCCACCTGGCTTCACTCTCTGGGTCTCCGCTTGGCCCTCTCCTCTGTCCCTATAACAAGGCTTTGTCTTTGGCTAGAAAAATGGCCCCAGCCATTTACCTTCATGTCCTATGGCACCACGAGCCCCAGGACAGGACACTTGTTTCTCAAGCTTCAAACTCAGTGATCCCACGGAGGGACTTGGACCCAGCCAGCTGGAGGACATAGCTGCAGCCTCGCCTGCACCACTCTGGGAGCCAGCACTCCGGAGTCTGAAGCAGGAGGATCACCACTAATCACAGGCGCCCTGGCAAGCCAGCCGGTCCCTGGCCCACACCTCTGAGTAGTGGAGGAGGGAGGGTTACCAGAGTGAAGATGATGGAAAGCCTGCCTGGATGACAAAGAGACAAGAGCTGTCACTGTCCACCACATTGTGTGGTTCACAAATGCTGAAACCCAGCACCACTTCCCATACCTCAGCTTCTGCTCCAGCCCCAGGCTTTTTTATGGATCATTAATAAATAAATGTGCATGATGACCTGACCAGACAGGGAACTCTAGGCAAGCTAATCAGCCTTGTCAAAACTGATGCGAAGGCCAGGGATTTAGCTCAGTGGTTCCACCGCCTGCCTCACAAGCACAAGGTCCCGAGTTTGATCCCTGGTACCAAAAAAAAAAAGAAAAACCTGATGCGTGTCAGTCTCCCCTGCAGGACTCCGCCACGGAGGCTGTGGGCAACAGTGAAGAGGGCTGGCGGTCAGGGGTCCAGCAACAGTTTGGTCACCAAACAGCTCTGCAATGTTAAGCAAGTCCCTTCCTCCTTCTGTTTGTCAAGTAGGCAAAGTTGGCCCGGGAGGTCACTATGATTTCTCTAACCCTACAGGTGCAACATAGAGTGAACCCCGCTACTGGTTCCTTCAAATGGGAAAAGAGCTCAGAGAACCCGAACTCCTGGCTGAAGAGAGGGACAACTGGGTCTACAGCACTGATGGGACATGTCCCACTGAACAAGGTGGGAAGGCAGCACGAGGGGACAGAAGGCCACCACTTGTTTAGCCTCAAAGCCCTGGAGAAGGGCAAAAAGCTAAGAACTTGTTCCTGGCCGAGAGAGTAGCCACCCTGCCTCTGTCACCAGGACACCATGTGTCCAGCAGGAGGTGGCAAAAATACGCCGTCATTTTACCCCTCCAGGGCTGTGTGTAGGAACAGAAAACGTGCATAGCATTTTGGAAGGGTATAAATAACAGTGTAACATAATAACAATGAAGCATAGTAACTGTATAAGACTGGAACATAGTGACTATATAATGATATAACATCCATTACTGTGTAACATAGTAACTATGTAATGATGTAATATCATTACTGGGTAACAATGTAACAGAGTAACTACAGCTATATAGAGGATGAGAAGGGCAGATTTATCTCACAAGTGCTGCTCATCAAAACTCATTCATTCCAGAAGTGTTTATTAAGCATGGACTGTGTCATATATTCTTCCTGCGAATTACAGCTCCAGAGATGGGTGAATCCATTGTTCTTCCCCTGCTGGAGCTTATTTTCCAACACAGGACACAAATACGACACAAGTACCAATATAGCAAGGGCGATAGAAAGGAAACACAAGGTGACCTCTGAACCCAGAGTGGTGGCCTGGATCTCAACTTTGATATCACAGAAAGCATCTCCGAGCAAGAGTTTTGTGAGTACTGGGAGGACACAAGCCGATTTGTGGGATTGGCAGTCAACAAAGCCAAGGAGTCTGACAAATGGGAGACAGTTTTTATTTTTTTAAAAACATTATCTGAACTGTTGCCACATGCTGTGCTCCGGGGTTGCAGGGATGAACAAAACACTGTATTGCTGTCCTGGCAAACAATCAGCTAAGGATGGCAGAGGAGTGGGTTTGCAGCCACTCCTAACTGTGTGCTAGAGTGCTGTGGCTGAACACTGAGGCCGGCTGGGTGTTAACGGGATGGTAGAGCTGACTCCATCTTCACAATAGGCACAATGCAGGGACGGAGGCTGTCCAGACACAGCCCACCTTCTGGCAGAGGAAGTGAACAAGAGGGCTGGTCTACACAGTGCTGGCTCTGTGCGGGAAAAGCTCTCCCAGCCAATTAACAGCTATGTGAATCCACCCCTACCCACCTCCCTGCAAAGCAAGCTGAAGAACTAACATGAAATTTGATCTCAAATCTCTGATATGCCTGTGATATCTGACTATAGCAAACCAAAACCTGTTCAAGAGACACACGTTCTTAACCTGGCTGTACAGGATTCCCACACAGAAGTTGAGCTAGAGATGAGATCACAGTCCAAAATTATGAAACAGAGCTGGGGATGTGCCTCAGTGGCCCAGCACTTGCCCAGAACTGGCAAAGCCCTAGGTTCAATTTGCAGCACCACAGAAAAAGGGGAGGGGATTTGGAGGCTGGAGGTGGAGGTGCTGGCCTAGCATGCATGAGGCCCAAGCATCACAAGGAAAAATAAGAGTGGAGAATAGAATGTGAAAACCCCCAATGTATCTTAAATAGATATTCCAAATGGAGATGGGGGTGAAAAAAAAAGAGATGAGAGTGTTTGTAAAAGCAACTGGAGCTGGCATCGTGGTGCATGCCTGTAACCATAACCAGAAAACGAGCGCTGGTCATTACCGTGGTGAAGGCCAGTGTCTGGGAGATATACTTCACTGTTCTCTTGCTTGTCCACTCTGTAATGGCAGGTAAGGCTCTTGGGGCTGGCATTTTTGATCTCTAGTTGTCAAAACTGATTATTTTCCAGTTTGGTCTTATTTTCAGGGAGACAAGGTAGTAAAGACCAGAGTCAGAAGGCTTCAGCTAGGAACAAGGAGTCCACTGGCATTTGGACTTAAGGCCGTGTGTGTTATGCTCTGGCAGAAAATTTGTCCACATTTTGCCCATCATCTTTGTTATTTTTCTCATTGCTGAGGCAAAATACCTGACACCCACAAGTTAAAGAAGGAAAGGTTTATTTCAGCTCACAGTTTGTAGAAGTTTTAGTCCATAGTCAGCTGGCTCCAAGGCAGAGCGGCATGGCAGAGCAGCATGGCAGAGGGGCATTGCTAAAGAAATAGTCCATGAAGGCAGGCAGGAGGCAGAAGAAGTAAGCAGGAGCAGTGACCCTGCCTTCCCTCTCTCCCTTTATATTCCATCCAGGAAATAAACCTATTGATTGGTGCTACCCACATCCATGTTGGGACTTCCACTATCCACACCCAGAGCTATGCTAAACCCATTTAGTTATCACACATCCTTAATCCCAGTAACACACACCCTAGATCCAGCTACCTCTGAAAATCCCCACCTATGAGGACACGAGGCTTTGAGGGGACATCTAGATGCAAGTCATAACACCTAGGTTCAAGGTTGCAGGAGCCTGAGATCAAAGATGGCATACTAGTTAACATGGTGGAGGAAATTTCAAGGCACCTCAACACTTAGGGTGTGGTATGGGTACTGCTTGCGGCTTTTAGCCAAATTTATAGTGACAATCAGAAGCAAATGGCAAAGCTGAATAATTTGAAAAGTCTACAGTTTCATCAGAAAGGAAACACCTGCAAATTTGATGCTTGGAGACCTTGGTTGCTGAAAAGATTAGCATTAAAAAGAAGCCAAATACTTTGCATCAGAACACTAAGAAAGATGGCTTGAGGGCATCTCAGGAATCAGTAAGGCCCTTCTCTTTGTAGTCCTTTTTTTTTGGTACCAGGGATCAAACTCGGGTCCTTGTGCTTGCGCAGCAGGCGGTGAAACCACTGAGCTAAATCTCCAGCCCTAAAGGTGTAAAAGTGAAAGACTTTACTTTGAGAGTAGAGCCCTAGGGAGTCCAGGTGATCCAGAGCCAACTAGGGAAGTTTCCCTGAGTTCAGCCATCTGGGCACTCAGAAGCCGCTGCAGCCATGATCCAAAGGGACCTAACTAGCTGTTGCTTGAGCTGGCAGCAGATCCTGGCATCATCCACATGGAGCTGATTTTATATGCATGCAGGATGTAAGACTTATGAGGTCATGGAGGCTTTCCAATCAGATTTCAGAAGAAGGCTTGGGAGGCCAGGCAGTGTACTCCTGAGATGGCAGTGCATGAAGCTGTGAAAGTGAAGCCAAAAATACAGCAGACATCCCAGGGGGGTGGAGATGCCAGGAATATGAAATGTCTGCTGAGGAAAGACAAGGGTAGTGAGAGAACCCACCCCAAGAGAGAGGCTAAAATGCCTGCAACTGCCAGTGCTGTGGGGACGGGGCTGCCCAAGCCCTTTGGCGTGTATAGCCCACAACTCACTCTGGGTGGAGGATGGGATGCTCTAGGGTTTAATGGTTTCCTGTGGGGCTTCGGTTTTGCTGTAATCCAGTCTCTTTCTATCTGATTATTCCTCGCTTTTTGGAATGGGAATGTTGATCCTGTGTCACTGTATGTTGGAAGCATTTAACTTCCTTTTTTATTTTTACAGAAGCTCACAGCTAAGAGTTTGCCTTGAATCTCAGAGGAGACTTTGGATTTGGAATTTTTAGCAATGCTGGAACTATGAAAACTCTGGCAACTCTTTCAGATGGAGTAAATGCATTTTGCATAAAAAGATGGATATGAGACTTTCAGAGAGCAGGGACAGAATGTTATGGTTCAGATTAAAAGCCCCTTCTATAGATTCATCCACTGATGAGTTCAGAGATAAATGTGCTTTTAAGTGTTGGGGTCTCTTCAGAAGAGGTGGGTTACTGGGGAGGTAACCTAGAAGGGAATATCTCCCTCCTGGTCATGCCCTTTCTGCCTTGGAGCCAGCCAACCAGGAACTGTAACCATGAGCCAAAATAAACCTCTCCTCCTGTAAGTGTAGGTGTCAGGTGTTGTGTCCCAGCAATGAAGCACGTGACTAAGACAGGAGAGCTGCAGGGAGTTGGAGTCATCCAGGGAGGATGCTGGGTGAAGTCCTCTGGCAGGAACCCATGAAGGAAGTTTGCTATGGCCAAAGCACATGTCTCCTGGAGCAGCCGTGAGGTGTCTGATGCAGCTATAGCTAACCGAGGGCATTTGGGGGAAGCCGCAGAAGAAAAAAACCTAAAATACCCCTTGAGGTATGTTGGGCCCTTCTCTTCTGTCTCAGTATTGCTCGATGTGATTGTACAATTCAGTTTTTAAAATATCCTTCAAAGAAATAAACCACCTAATGAAAAAATTATTTGTGGGTCTACTGCCTTTATCTGAAAACAGTTCCCATTTTTCTCTTCATTTCTCCATTTCTCTTTATGCCTTCCTTCTCTCTTTGCTTTCTTCCTTGAGACAACTGACCAGTGATCTGGGGTTGTAATCCAAATAAACGTGGCTCACACATCAATGCTACTTAGTTCAAAGTGGCAAACAAATGCCAAATGCTAACCATGTTTCAGGCACTGAAATATAAGGTATGATCAAAACACACACTTAATACTTAAATTTTTAAAACGTTGTAAGAGTAAGACACATTGCCATTAATCTCCCTCAAGCTACTCCCCTTCCCTTTGAACACTCATCCCATCATTTTTGCCACTTTCTGAAGCAGTTCTGGAGTCTTCTTTCATGAGGGTCTTTAGTTGTGCTGTCATGGCTGCCTCAATGTCCTGAACTGATTCAGAACATTTGCCTTTCATGGTCATTTTGACATTGGGGAGGAGCCAGAGGTAGTATGGTGCTGAATCTTGTGAATAAAGTGGATGAAGAAACACCGCGATGTTTTTACGAGCCTGCCTTTCCATC
This sequence comes from Heterocephalus glaber, assembly GCF_000247695.1. The sequence goes on along the minus strand of NW_004624835.1, from coordinate 3,841,828 downwards.
AGATGGCCCTTGGCACAGCATTCACAGCATTTTTTTCTTTAAATCACACCTCATAAAGGCACTCACAAAACAGGACTTCCAGAATGGCTTCAGAAAGTGGCAAGAATGACTGGAGAGGGAGTATTTTGGTGGAGATTAATGGCAATGTGTCTTTTACTGTAATCATTATTTTTTAATTTAAGGATTCACCATATATTTTGACCACTCTTTGTAAGTGATACTTTATTTCTTTTATTTCTTTTTTGTACTGGGGATCGAACTCGGGTCCTTGCGCTTGCAAGGCAGGCAGTGTAAGTGATACTTTAATGGAATTGATTATATAGGAATGATCACTACAAGCTGCCAATCATTTTCTGTCATTTAAGATAAAACATATTTGAGACTCTTACTTTAGGAGTCTTAAGTTTCAGTTTGTTCTGTAAAACCACCGTTTCTTTGATGGTGGTGATTTTTCCTCTATGGCACATTTGGCAATGTTTAGAAATATTTTTACTTGTCACATTGGTTGAAGTTGGTATTGGCATCCACCAATTAATTCCAATGTTCAGGAAAGGACAGCTCCTATTACAAAAAAATTATTGGGGTCAAAAGTGCCATGTTGTAAAGAGTTTTCTATGATTATATTCTGCTCTGCACATAACAGATAGTGGGATTATCAAATGTGCTCACTGGACGTGGACATCTATAGCATATCACGTCTGTGCAGTGCAGTGATGGACCAAAGGTCAGTTTTTGCAGTTGGCATTGAGGTGGTTTAACTAATGGTCAACTTGTAATGTCCAGCTGAACTGAATCAGCCTGGTCTGCGCATGGAAGATCCACCTGAGGATGGGTACCAATGGCATAAAAAGAGAACTGGAGGGGAAGATCGTGTGCTGTTGATTTCCTGGCTAAATCCCCGGCCCTGTTTCTTATTTCTTTGTGATACTTAAAATGAGAATCTGCACTGAATAATTTATCTCCAATGTCATTTTTTTTTTTTTGGTACCAGGGATTGAGCTCAGGATCTTGTGCTTTCAAGGCAGGTGGCGGCACCACTGAGCTAAATTCCTGGCCCTCCAATATCATTTTTAATCTTCAAGACAGACACAATATAAAAAATGTCACAGACTCACATTGCAGTTGATGAAATTGAGATTAGGGAGATGAAAGTAACTTGGATGTTTACACTACTTAAAAATCCAGAGCTAGAACTCCAGCTTCCGCTGGTCTGCTGTGAGAGAGAACCCTTGCTCACCCCTGCCACCCATGCCGCCTTACACACTTGTACAAGCTTAGTGAGAGGACCAGGAGTTAAGAAGTGTGCAGAGCAGGGTCTGTTTTACAACAAAACAAACACCAGGTGTTTAAGAAAATCTATTTAAGACATTTTTTAAGCTATGTATTAAGAAAACACATTAGGGGCAGGGATTTTGCTCAGTGGTGCTGGCGCCTGCCTTTCAAGCACCAGGTCCTGAGTTCAATCCCTGGTACCAAGAAAAAACTAAACTAAACTAAAAAAAAAAAAACAGATTAAATTAAAACGTTTTTTATTTACCTTGATCACAGTCAGTCATGTGCTGGCCAACACTTTTTATCAACTGGTCTTGGAAAGATGAGAAAGAGCAAATCCAAATCTGTAATATGTCCTGATTTCTGTGATGTACATATTCTTACTGTTCCAGATTTCAATATACCAAGGTGAAAAAACTGGCTTCAAGTTACCGAGAAGTTAGTGCTCTGCTCCAACTAGCTGGGAGCAGCTGGCTCCAGCAGCACCATTGCTAGAAAAACGTTAACTGATGGTGTGAATATCTTAGCTCATGATCCCATTTTATACAATCTTATTTGCAATATTAACTCAAATTGGTGTGGAAAGGAGGATCAAAAACTGCTAACGTTATCAGGAAGCAGACATAAGATGGTGAGCCTGTTTAGAGAGGATGTGAGAGGAGAGGAGTTTGGTCACATCCGTCCTTTTGGGTTTACGGATAGGATTCAGTCCTTTCCACACCTTCAGACAGACACTGGGGTCTTGGAACATACCCCCCATGAATAATGAACTTCTACAGTGAACCCGTCACTTTTAAGTACAGTTTATAAATAAAAAGCAGAGATGTGATGTTCAAACTTTTAAGATTTTTTTAAGAGAAAAAAACTCAAAATGAAATTTAGAGATTATCCTAAATTTGGGATTGTTGTAAACAAGGGAAAAGACTGAAAAAGAACGCCACAAACTAAAAAAAAGAAGCTTAAAAGAAAAAGAATCAGGAGGATGAAATAAGTTTCAGCTTCATAAAACGTGAACCATTACAATTAGAGAAAATAATTTAAGCAGTAGAATCAGAAAAGTAAAAATTCAAAGATATGCAGCTGTGATGTACAAACTGCAACAGGGAAATGCACTTACAGGGGGATAGGCAGCAATGCTGGTGAGGGCCAGGAGGCTCCGAGAGGACCACAGTCAAACTCGGCCCCGGAGGAGCTGTCCACAGACCTATGTGTGCTAGGATTGTCTCAATTAATGATCGCCTAAAAATTGTAGGGTATTGATTGCTCTTTCAAAGCAAAATAAAATTTTACTGCTATTTATTTTTAACTGAAAGATAATAAACATGATACCTACTTTGTGTCTTTGCATACTTTTTTTTTTTTTTGGTACCGGGGATCGAACTCGGGACCTTGCACTTGCAAGGCAGGCGCTGGAACCAGTGAGCTAAATCCCCGGCCCTGCACACTTTTTTTTTTTTACTAGAACTCAATCATAACAAAAAGTATATTCTGGCTTGGGATTTAGCTCAGAGATTCTGCAGCCTGCCTCACAAGTACAAGGTCCCGAGTTCGATCCCCAGTACCAAAAGCAAACAAACAAACAAAAAAGGTATATTCTATTCGGATCAAATATAGGAGCTGGAGTTCCCTTGGGCTCTGCCTCTATGCATGGGCACTGCGGCACAGGGCGGTCTGCCTGGGCTCTGCGGCCTTTCCACAGAGCTCTGAGGCCCTCAGACAGGAGGGGATAGAAAACAAACCAAGGAAGTTGAGAAGGAATCTGCTTCCTCCTTCTCCCTACTCCTGCAGGGCCCTGTCTCTTCAACACCCTGACTGCATTTCCTTCCCACACCCGGCACTGCTGGGTACGTGGCCTCTCCTTTTTAACTTTTCAAGAAACCTCCGTACCGTTTTCCACTGCGGCTGTTCTAGTGCACACTCCCAACACCAATCACACCCGAACCTCCACACAAGCACTCCCAACTCTGATATCTGCCGGGCCCGGTGGGGCAGGCATGCCACTGTGGTTTGGCTTGCATTCCCTGATGATGAGTGGCACGGACCCTTTTCCATATGTTTGTTGGTCACGTGTGTGTCTTCTTTTGAAAAATGTCTGTTTCAGTCTGCTGCCCAGTTTTGATCCTTTGTTTTTGGTTATTTTTCTACTAGTGAGATTTTTGAGTTCCTCCTATACTCCAGAGTTATTCTTTTCTTTGTAAACCACACTCCTCCTATCGATGAAGCTCCGGTCCCATCTTCGTTGTGTAGGCCTCCCCAACCACCGCTGGTCACAGCAATTGCTCCAGTCTTTCCCGTTCCCTTGGATGCTCCCTTCTCTTCGGGGGCTGAGTCAGAGGGGCCTGGCACCGACCTGTTTTGACAGGTGCATCTCACCTGTGCAGTGAGGTGTGGGTGAGAGGTGCTGGGTGTGAGTCTCACGTCATTGACATACGTGCTGGGCCATTCCCCTCCTCTTCCTCCCTTCCCCACACAGGGATTAACCAACTGCCTTGTTGTCTAGCACTTTGCCAGGCCCAGGAGAGAGAAGCAAATCCGAGCAAACTTCAGTCCCAGCCTGAGAATCTGTCTTTGATTTCAGCCCTGCCTACCTGCCTGGCTGCATCCCTTAGCTTCAGCCCCACTAAAGCACATGCAGCTCTCTAACCGCCACGTCCCCCGTCCAGGTTGGGAGCCATTTCCTCTGTGCCTGAGAATGCCAGCCTCGCCGTCCGCAAGCTACCTTAGCGGGCATTGACCCTTCCTGGGGAGCCCTCCTGGGTCCCCACATCGACCTGTCCTTTTCCTGCGCTCCTTCATGCAAGTGAGTGTAACTGCTGCCTCCCTGTGGAGTGGCACACTTTCGTGCGTTGAGTGTGTTCCTTGTGGATGGCTAGATAGGTGGCGCCTAGCAGGGACAGTACTCAGCAAAGTGTCGAAAGAGTTGTCACCAAAGTAGGCAGGTCAGGAAGCCTGCCCTTGAGGATATCGCCATCTAGTGGGAGCGTCGGAAACGCAGATAAACCACAGCCGAGGTGTTCGCTTCACAGCAGGCGAACTCACGAAAGGCCCTGAGGCTCCAAAGTGACTCACTGCCCAGGCAGTCAGGCCCTCTCCGAAAGAGGCTGTGTTTCTGCTGATTTCTGAAGGACTTCAAGGTTACTGAATGAGGAAGAGAAGACACGGGGTGCTCAGAAGGAGCGACTGTAGGAAGTTCCCACGCGGCAGCCAGCAACGTCACGAATCCCAGAAGCCTCTCGGCGCAAGAAAGGTGGGAAAGCAGAGTGTCCGGGGACAGGGGCTTCAGCTCATCAGACAGGGGCCGGACTGTGGTTTGATTTCCACATTTTGATTCGTACATGTTCGCTGCACATCTGTTCACGCTCCTTGTGTGGAGTTGGTAAGAGTACATAGCATGACTTAATTCCTTTTCATCCCGCTTCCCTCCATCTCTCGAGCCGCTTCCTCTCTGAGAAACACCTAGCTCCGTACTTCCTATTGCTCTCTTTTCTTGTGCTCTTTACATTTTGGGTTTCTCATATAAGAGAAACCGTGTGATAATGAAGCTTATGTGTCTGCTTTATTTTACTCGACATTGTGCTCTCAAGGTGCCTCCTCTTTCCAGCACAGGTGTTTGTAAAGATGTAAAATGCAAGCGTCCCGTGTAAGCCACGAGGCAGCCGCCAGTGGGACAGTTGGCACTGACTACATCAGGAGGAGAGAAAACACTGGGTGGTGCCAGTCAGTGTGGGAAGGAGAATTGGAGGGCCTGCAGGAACCCTGAGCGGGCCATCGAGCCATCTAGGAAAGTTCTAGCAAGGAAGAGCAGAGTTCAAAACCCAGCAGGAACCTTGCCTCTGGTGTGAAGCATCGGGTGAGTCGGGGGAGAGGAGCAGGTGGCCGAATCCCTCTCCTGTCCGCCTTGGCTGCAGGGAGGTGCGAGAGGCTGTGCTACTGCAGAAGAGGAAGGTAGGAGCCATTCCTTGCCTTGAAGCAAACTAAGAAACATTCATTTGCCCTGCATTTCTGGAGGAAATGAAATTTGAGGAAGTTAAAATCCCCCAGGCCACCTCCCGAGAGACACTGGCTGTGTTTGTCCCCAGGAGATGCTGCTGGCCTGGCTATCAGATCCTCCCTCTGCCCAGGGCGCATCCTCACCACTCACTCCCCTCCTCAGCCAGTGGAGACCTCCCAGCTCCCTGCACTCGGGCGGAGCACAAGTGTGCAGCCTCCAAAGCCCTGCTGACTCCAGAGGCTTTTGCCCCTGCTCTGTGCCCTCAGGATATTTTTACCTCTGCGCTGGTTGTCTCCCATCCCCATCTTACAGGAGGTGTTACTGGAAAATGCAGTGTGTCTTGATCTTTAGTTGCTCGGTGTTATGACTCATGATTCAAAACATTTCCTTCTCATGGGGAAGACCTATCCAGAAGTCACAGGGTGCCAGATCCACACCGCCATGTTTTCATGAGCCTGTCTTTCTGTTGGATGGCACTGGGCAGCAGTTGTAAAGACACTCACAAAACAGGACTCCAGAACTGCTTCAGAAAGTGGTGAGGATGATGGGATAAGTGCATTTGATGCAAGAGAGACAATCTGAGGGGGACTCATGTGTCCTTTACTGTAACACATTAAAAAGTTATAAACATTTACTGTATTTTTTGAGCACCCCTGGTATCTATGTTCATAGAGACTCCAGCCACTCAGGGCTCCTAATGGGCACTGGGAAAACAGTCCTTAAATGAATGAATAAATTAAACGATAAATGAAGGTGTCATGGAAGATTTACCGAGTGACAGGATTAGACCTCTGCCTTGGAAGGCAGATCTAGCAGCAATGTATGGGATGACCAAAGAGGGAGGGCACCAGGATTCGAAGCAGGGCACTCCTCCGGCGAGGAGGTGGTGGTGAGGATGGCCAGGAGAGGCCCAAGCCAGAGACATCTTGGAAGTTCAGTCACCAAAACTTGGTGACTGAGAAGTAGCAGTGGCGGGGTGGAGCGTGTTGTTAATTAACGATCCTGAGAATAGGTCACACACTCATGAAAAGGTAACACCATTAACAGAAAGAAGAGAATCTGGGATAATGCAGGTGACTGAAGAAGGGACTGGAGAGAGGAAGAAAGATGACAAGAAGGTAGCAAAATACCCAGAAATAAAGAGGTCATAGGGGAAGAAAGGGCCCAGGAGGTTGCAGCTCCATTGAACAAGGTTGCAGAAGGATTCAGAAAGGGTGGCCAGTGCACATGGACAGGAGCAGGCCAGGAAGGTGCCTAGCTTTCTGTGTCACTAACTACAAGACAATGGCTATTTGGACTTGTGCTTCCAGGGTTCAAACCTGACACCACCACCCCCCCACCCCCCTGCCAGAAGTTTCTCCTTCTAACCTGCCCTTGACTTCCCATTATGAAAATTGTTATTTGGAAATTATCACTCGGCTACCAAATGGCAATGGGACATTCCTTTATATCACAGAATCTTTTAAGGATCTATTTTGGTTGTGGCAAAAATAAGAGGGAAAAAAACAGAAATATGTGGTCATCTGGACATATTTTTATTCCCTAATGAAACCAATATTATTTTAGCAATTAAAAATGTCTAGGTAGGGGCCCAGAGATTTGGCTCACTGGTTCCACTGCCTGCCCAACAAGCACAAGGACCGGAGTTCGATCTCTGGTACCAAAGAAAAAAAAAAATTCATGAAGATGTCTTAAATGTCACCTGGGTAGACATGCCACAGCTCCCAGTGGAGAGGAAGAGGCTTCTAGGTCGACATGGCACCACTCCCAGTGCAGAGTAGGAGGCTTCCGGGCCAACGTACCACCACTCCCAGCACAGAGGAAGTGAGCTGCCCCAGGCGCCAGCAGCATCCCCCCC